>KN716325.1:115250-150278 GCA_000816705.1 Dictyocaulus viviparus | reverse complement strand
CAGAAAAGTAAACTCAGTCAATCAATTACTATTCAGTCATTCAACAAACTAACACTTACATATTTCAAAAGTTTCCCGGATCGGCTATCTTTTAACCTCGGCATTTGTAAATTGAATATCTTGATTGTGACTTTGTTTAGCAATACTCGAGGTTGGAAAACAGTGTTTTATTGAAAAGACAATACAACACAGAGACAGGCTAACGTTTCGGCAGAATCGCCTTCATCAGAGCCTAAAAAAAATCTATGTCAATTGTGTGGTCTATTCAATCAAACACTATCGCTGATCCTCCTGGGACAGGAAGGATGAGTGCCTTGTGGATATGCATGACCTAGCCCCATACATAAGGCTGCTGGTCTAATTAAATACCAAACATTACTCTCCATGCTGTCTCTATAAACGGTTGCCTCCATAACAGAGGAAAGCCATTTCTAAAGGTGAGTATTTGGGATATGGGTTTGACTAGGTGTTTTTAAAACTTTAAATTACTTTTTCTTTTGCAAGATCAGCGATAGTGTTTTATTGAAAAGACAATACAACACAGAGACAGGCTAACGTTTCGGCAGAATCGCCTTCATCAGAGCCTAAAAAAAATCTATGTCAATTGTGTGGTCTATTCAATCAAACACTATCGCTGATCCTCCTTAAACAGGAAGGATGAGTGCCTTGTGGATATGCATGACCTAGCCCCATACATAAGGCTGCTGGTCTAATTAAATACCAAACATTACTCTCCATGCTGTCTCTATAAACGGTTGCCTCCATAACAGAGGAAAGCCATTTCTAAAGGTGAGTATTTGGGATATGGGTTTGACTAGGTGTTTTTAAAACTTTAAATTAGGTTTTCTTTTGCAAGATCAGCGATAGTGTTTGATTGAATAGACCACACAATTGACATAGATTTTTTTTAGGCTCTGATGAAGGCGATTCTGCCGAAACGTTAGCCTGTCTCTGTGTTGTATTGTCTTTTCAATAAAACACTGTTTTCCAACCTCGAGTATTGCTAAACAAAGTCACAATCAAGATATTCAATTTACAAATGCCGAAGTTAAAAGATAGCCGATAATGGAAACTTGTTAAATTTGTTCAGGCTTGTCTTTAGGATTTGTTTTGATATCCTTATTTTCTTCGTACAATCTCTTACTCGTTTCTTACCCTTACTTGTGTTCTATTACCCTCGGTACTCCATTCTAATGAATTGTTTGATATCTTCAGAGTGAATTTGTGCTACAAACCCTACGAAGTCGTAAGAACTTCAGATTAAAAAAACCTGAATTTGTGCCAACTTGTGTGGAGATCAGAAATTAACCTTAAAGAGATAAGCCACTAGTCGGCTCTTTTAGCAGTCCATAGAGTACTAAGCTAATCCAGCAAGATCTTGGCTTGCATACCTAATGTCCTGACGCCACGACAACCGATGAGAAGCGGTGAAGAACAAACAGGCTCAATAACAATACACCATCCAATACAGCAAATAAGCAAAAACTTCTACGCATTTTACAACCATCTGGAGAAGACGTCTTGGGCAAGAAGTCCCGTTAACGGGCGGGTGCTGATAAGATATTCATCTAGCATAAATGAAGCAGATGGTGGTAGATCGAGAGTCTTGGTAGTGCAATCAGTTAACACGACAGACCAGACATCTGTAGGTACGGGCTCGAGTAACGCCTTAGTTTCCAAGCTTTACGATTAACTCAGCATCTTTAGGAATATAATAACTACGTATTGTCTACGATAGTAATATTATTTAGGAAATGGCTAACAAAAGCGCTAGAATAATTTTTTTACGAGGTTGATTTTGAGAATATATTATTACTTGCTTCTAAGGGAATATTTAAAAGAGTAATATACTCAAATATGAGTGAAAACACTAGTACTTGAATTAGTAGGCTAATACTTAGGTCCTGAAATCGAGGTCACCATGACAACAAGCACGCCACATTGCATTTGAGCATTTGTTGAACTACATCAATAGTACTTCTGAACTGTTTTCACCGCTGAAATATTACAGCTGAAAAGCCGCTATTGATTGTGACTTAGTAGAAAACCTCAATTTCCTTCAGATTCAAACCATTTAGTGCAAACGTTTATTCGTCTATTGATTATTCTACTGATGGCACCTGTGACAGATATTGGCTTCAATCTACGACATACACAAGATGTAAACAAATTAAAAATATTTTCTTAAAAATTACATTGTTATTTTTTCTTATATGTTTTCTAGAATTTCTAAAAACTGTTGAACAAAAAACTTTAGAAACAAACTAATTAGTTGACTAAGAAGATTCACAATGTGTTAGTAGTCTGAATCAAAACACAGAGTATAAACGGTGAATTAAAAATATAAAGAATTAATTATTAGATGATACTACAGTAAGCTCTTTATAGAGTACAACACTCTGAAGAATTTTGACTAGTTTCCCTAAAAAATTAGTCAACATTAGAAATTTTGAGGGAAAAATTCCTATACATTCGGATGATGATAACAACGTAACTATCGTGTATCAGACAACTAAGCAGATTGATTTGTAATTAACTTGAACTTATTGATTGTCAAGGTGTCGCTGTAGATCAGTGTTTGAAACGCGATGGAAACTTACAAAAGTTGTTGAGTCAAAAACGGAGAAAAGGTCACGTTAAAAATGTTGTTCGTAGAATTTTTTGAACATCATCGGAAAACTCCAGATTTTTTATTTTTCCTACAAAGCAGCAAATTTTGAGCGATATTTTGATTCAAATTTCTTTCACAACATCATCACTTCGGAGGTATTTGTTATTTCTTCCAATCATATAAAAAATAGTAACAGGTGGAGTTACGGCAATAGTTGGTCGCTTGTTTGTTTTTCGTTATCATATCGCCTTCCTAATTTCTGTAAATAAATGGATGTTTCATTTGTTGACATCTGCTGATAAGTTGCTTTGACGATTTACCACAAAAGAAATGATAAAACCAACAATTATAGTTATTTTTCATCAGCGATTTCTATTGAAATTACAGAACCCTCCTTCTCCGAGCTCGAAACCTCAACCACGTGGACATAAAATTATCATAAATCAATCGAAGAAAGAAATATTTAATATTCATTCTGGTCTACGAGGAATTCATCGAAGACTCAAAAACGCGTGGACTGTAGAGACGTATGTTTTCTATGAATAATTACAATAATGACATCGATCTCATTCGACCTCAATAACAACGAGGAGCTTACATTCAAAACGTTAGATAACATCAAGAAAGTATATATTGTAATTGTTATACAACTATTTAGGAACACAGATGAAATCACCGACGGTTTATTTGAAGGCGTGGCAGCATTCATACTACCAAATCCTAGAGCTAAATTGAACGTATCTGAGGTATAATCAGATGATTTGCCCGCAGGCATTTCGCCTACGTTTATCATTCGTTTAACTTAAAATCTAAAATATACATGAATCGATAGAATCTCTAGCAATAATTTTTTGTTGTCTAAATAACGCCGAAATTTTTCTACTTGCCGACTTGCTATTTAACTTATGAAATATTTGGCTAAATATATTCATATTGCGCTTTTTTTGCTAGACAGAGGCCTGTTGATCTCGTTTTAGGTGGAGGCTATAGGGAATTTTATCACTAGTGGTGGTGCAGTATTGGTGCTTCTTTCTGAAGGTGGAGAACAACAAGCCGATACGAACATTAATTTTCTTCTTGAAGAGTTTGGAATCGTGGGAAATAGCGGTCAGAATTTAATCTAATTTCGGACTAAGAATTTTAGTATCAATAAGAAAGTAATTGTTCGATCATAAGGCGATTCAGTCGATCGTAGGCTACTACTGCCATCTTTTTAAATCTTTCTCTTCTTAGCTTTATTTCTTCAAATTCAACAATCAGACTCATCGCAAACACTAATCTAAAACCTATCTAAAAAACATTGATAGGATGCATTGGGTTAGAAGTATAGAAGTATCACATTGTTGAAGGTGTCGAGATTCCTTCATCTCTCCGGGGTCAGTAAATTGATACCGAAGAATTTTGGGTAAAATAACCAACACTGACTTGGTTAACAGTGGTCAACTCAAGTTACAGTATAGATCAGACTCGCACTAAACCCCCTCTAGCAGATCACGTTGAACACGAATGCGTAGTCTCTGACGTAGATCAATCCTTAGCTTATCTTAAAATGTTCAACACCATAAATCTAATACAGAATTACAGTGTACTGCCTTCATCTAGAATGATATGAGTACAAATTGAGGGTATATTTAATCACTGCATCATCTCATCTGCATGAAAGCATTTGACTTGGAATCGCATATTCACTGCACTGATGTTCTTGTTGACGATCAAACACAAAACAACCACTTTTACAGCATAATAAATTGAAATAAATTTAGTTTTTTGCAAGTATAATTGTTGATAGTATCAATTAATTTTAATAAGGAATAGTAAGAAAAAACATAGGTTGATTTCAATATTGGAAAAGAAACGTACTTAAATAAAAGAGAAAAGTTGTATAATGTAGCGTTTGTCTACGGATGTCGACGGATTAGTGGAGTGATAAGAGGCATAACTCATCCGAGGCTGTCGAATTTGGTCCAGAAAAGCGATTACTCCAGCTGCTAAACAAAGCATCTTGATCGTCTTATTACCACAAATCACAATCTTAATTAATGAAGGATTTCGTTATGTTTCAGATGCAGTCATACGGAGCATTTTTTATAAATATTTTGATCCGAAGGAAGCTCTCATTCTTAATGGTGTCCTTAACAGAAGCGTAGCTTTAGCAGCCAAGAAGACCGTAACAAATGATCAACAAGTTAACTCACAGTGAGTTACTCTCATGTCATTTAAATTAGCACCATTGAAATTCATCCCCAACACATCAGATAAAATTGGTTCAATATGCATAATAATTTACTTATTTGTAGCTCGAGTACTTGTATGGCCCGTCTTGTTTGTAATTTAGGCCCCAATATAACTCCTATTGGATGAAATGTTAATTAATTTGATTAGCAGCTTTCAAAAATATATAGAAGTGTCAAATTTTGGAGAAATCCCATCATAATGAAAGTCCACAACAATAGAAATGTGCATATATAGTACTGTTGAGCGCTTGATTGATTTTCCACAAGATCGATCAATGCTTCGGTCGACATTGCTTTGCCGCTAGATCGATCCATGATTCGGTCAACGTTGCTTTCTTTTCATCTCAGCTTCCATTTAATCCCTCTGTGATTCGATATCACTCAAATGTATTTCTAAGTAATGTCACAATCTATTTTTTTTTTCAAATATCGTTATTCTGATTGCTATATAATCGATTCATTTCAAAGGCACGAAGCAAAAGTAGCTGAAGTTTTTGAATAAGCTTCACAGCGCTATGAGTACTATTCGAAGAAAAATTTTTCTCTTGGAGCGTTCTTGTAATGAGCCTCATTTTGCCTTTCATTTCAAAGCTTTTTAATTAAATAATATTTTCGCTTTGATTTTTTTGGTTTTCATTATTCTTAGGGTTGTTTCCTTCCTTCGACCTTCGAACCGCTTACTCAATAAGTAACTCAGCATGGCACATAGTTGCAAGTGATTTTTTTCAATAGCAAATGTTAGCTATCCAATATTGCACAAGCCCCATTACGCCACCACTTTCCAATTTTTCAACAAACAATATTTTAGTATAATTTTCAAATATGCATTGTTTTTTCAATTTGGGAATTGCCATCTTTAAAGGTCAATCGCGTTCGTTTATCCGTTCGGGTCAACTCTCTCGGTAAATCGTTTGGCTACTCCGGTTCTTTCCACAGGCAGTTCATGCTTCCCTATTGGACGGCCAGTAGTTGCCTTCCATGTGAACGAGGTTCTAGTTTCTTTTCTTTCCTTTCTTTTTTATGATAGTTTTCAATAGTACACATTATTTTGTTTCGTAATTAAAACGAATTCGTTAATGAATAGGATAATCATTGTAGAGCATTGTTCGTAGGTAAATATTGTTTCCACAGGACCCGAGTTCATACTATCCAATCGATGAGTGATTATGAGCACTAGCGATTTTAGCCATTGGTAACTAGTGGGAAAGCGGATAAATTGCTTGGTCATCTTTGAACACATGTAAATATAAATTGCACGTTGTGTGACAACATATTTTGAAAATGAATATATACTAGATTATTACAGAATTTTGCGACAGTTTTTTTGAACAGAAAGACAGAAAGAGTGACTAAAGGGAAATTCTAAGTGGACGCCGAAGTTGCTCGTTGGGTGCTCGTCACGATGGTTATTCTATTGAGCGTTCGCTGGATGTATTACATCCATACGGTAGCAAGAGTGAGAAAATCACCTGTCCCTTGTTTTACTCTTCTTCGATTACAATAAACCATTCAACAGGCGTCGAAGCAATAAATGTATAATGAGGGAATGGAAGGGTATTAGTCGAACAGGTAATGGAACTGTCCCGTATTGATTCGCTGCACAACTGTCATTGAAATTATACTATTCTTGGCAGATGGTACAAATCATGCACAGAATACTAATGAAATTTTGTTTTTTAGTTTTTTTTTGTTTTTTTTTTTTTTTTGAATTTTGTACTGATTCATGCTAAAATGTGGTGGCTATTAAAGTGCTTAGTGATTCAGTTTAGAGCAAACCGTCCAAAATCTTTTCATTATTGTATTGTTTTTGCGATGTATCATTTATCTCTACATATTTTATAATGATTTGAACATTCAGAACACTCATGGAAGATTGGCCGTTTGTGGTTCTGTGCACGTGTTTTGTGATCAGTACATAGAAAAGGAGGAGAACAGCAAATTATTTGTCAGTTAACAAACCTCTAAACCTCAAATAACATAATCTGAATACTATTCAGTATTATAGTCCACTATGAATGAAGTTTCTATCTTTTGTTGTCAGTTAATTAATATTTCTAATAGTAGAAAATGCCACTTTTTGGTACTTTTCACTTTTTTCTGAACTTTAGGATGCTATAATGGAATTCGTTCTTGAAGGATATGAATTGAACAAAATTGATGCTACTGAACCAGAACTATTCGATTATGTACAAATTCCAGATCACGTGCGACTCTCCGAGGAATTGAAGGTTTGTCAAACAGTTGTTTCTACGTATACTTTTGCTCCTTTCATGCCCTGCTGTAAACCACGAAATGCGATAATAATCAGCTTTATTATTACTATTAATGATTTATAATAGAAAGTTAGTGATCCATAATAGAAAAATGAGGTGAATTGAAATCGTGAGATACCAATGTTTATTTTCTAGATTGTTTTTTTCCATGTTGTTGTGTAGTTATTCTTTTGTCGTCTGATACGATGCTTTCAGTTGACACTAAACAAACGTTGAAAAACCGATAAACAACTACTAGTTCATGCTTATCGTTTGAGCATGAAAGAAATGTTACGTATTACGATTTTAAAAGATATGCTAAAAAACAATATCCATAAAGTCATTATGCAATATCATCTATTAACGTCTTCTAATTTTCTCTAACGTTACATTTGATTCTATTCACGTGCATTCACATAGGTCAAATTCATTTCTCCATTACTCTGCACTGGTTCACTCTCGCTGAGTTTCACATTTCAAGCAGAACTTTAAATCTTTCCTAGATAAACGATATGTTACAGTTATATCGTTCTCATTGAATATCATATTTCCAGCTTCCAACTTTTCATATTTATGTTTAGGTGTGTATGCAGGAAGCCGATTTCGATGTATCCATAGCAGCGGATTTCATGAAATGCTTCGATCAGTCCATAACCTCTTTCGATCTAAACGTTTGGCCAAAAGTACTCAGGTGCAACTCATTTGCTACTCTACTAAACAAAAAATGCACTATTTATTCATACAGAAAATTTCCACATCTATTATACACGTATTTTTCAATAGAATTATCTTGAGGGGGCTCGCAATGGCGCCTTATTTCCATCAATGGTAAATTGGTGCCAGAAAAATCTGAGTGAGGTAAACAGCACTGATTTGCTGGAAATTCGTCAAGTCGGATTGCTGTGTAGATCAGACTTGCATTTATTCACCTCAAAGATATCACGTTGAACGCGAAAGTATAGGTACGTCCCGCCACAAGCGAGTGATTATCGCCAAAGCTTCACCGTAAATACCCTTTTATTCCCAAGTTTCCTTAGGAAGCGAGTAGAAGTGGATTATTCATGATTCAGTCGAACAACATTAAGATCTAAAAACTCAAAATATTCAGGGCGTACGAGCAATTGCATGTGAAAGCTGAACCATTAACGCTTATTGTGCCTCAGTTTGAATTGCCACTACCACCACTACTTCCTGCCGTGAGTTGAAAATTTCAAACAGATCAGCAGCTAAAATTTTGATGATACTGCCCAAAAAAACTACTCAGATCCGTAATGACTCAGGTGTTTCCACCAAATTTTCGCGAACTGCCTCCTCCAAAATTAGAATTATTTGATTTGGACGAAATGTTCAGCAGCCAGGAGGTCCGACTCGCTCAGCTCACCAACAAATGTGAGTTTTGAAAACATTAATTTCTATTTCTGTTAGAGAGATTTTAGTTATCTACATTACTTGAGAGAAGGTAATAATAGCTCTCTTGTAGGCGAAGAAAGTGACCTGGGTTTCTACATCACTGAAGCTGGCGAGATTCTTGGCATCGCATCAGGTCTTCCTTCTGGAGAACGAACACCCAAGCGTATTCTTGAGCATGCTCTAGCCCAACTATTCGAGTTCAAAAAGTTGGGGCAGGTTGGTGAAAAATAAACCATGACAGCTCCAAGTCAAGCAGAATACTTAGATCTCACTCCAGTCATGTTCTAGGATGGCGAAGTCGCTAACGCGTTTATGTATGACGTTGGAGGAGATGAAGAGATGTTCTCAGACATTGAGAACTACGATGATCTTGAATAACACTTGCAATTGATGCGTTCTCAGAATAAAGATTCAAAAAAAGTTAGGTCCATTTTGTAGCGAATACGATATCATTCGACCAACTGCTTCAAAAATTACGAGGTATGTTCACAAAGCGAAACTAATTATTATCTCTGACTCCGCTTAATGGTCTCGTTACTCAAACATTTTATTTTGAAAGTGGCACGTGGCTCTATGCTGGCGCTAGTGATACATAGGTCTGAAACATGGTTCCGAGGTCGCTCAAGAATACCAAACTCTCCATCCACTAGACTCGGTAAATTTGCCATAGATAAATTTGAGAGGATAAACAGCACCCACTTTGTGAACGGTTGTCATGAAGTCAATATATATATTAGGCATACAATACTTACGTTGATCACAAATTCGCGTGCGCATCCTACAGGGGATTGACCACTAAAGCGTAGTCGATCTGATATACATGTCGCATGCAATGCAGAAATGAATTATTCTTCTTGTAACGAAAATACTGCATTGTTAAGTACAGATCTGTGTTTACGCTTGTAAAAATCGAATTCATTTTCACTAAATTGTAACGTCTAAAAATTCAATTGTAATTATTGAGTTTTATCCACATCCGGTTTTCGTCCCGGTTTTGTGAAAGGGCGCATCCAGAGTTTCTGAATGAATACACAGAAATATACAGTAATTCTGTAAAATGAAAAAAATTAAGCTAATTTTTGCAAAATAGCTGACCTTTTTAGGTTCATCTTTCCGTTTATCATCTTTTTTTTGAGATTCGTCTTTTCGTTTATCATCCTTTTTCGCCTTTTCGTCTCTTTTTTTATCTGGTTTATTGATTTTCTTTTTAGCTAGGCTAGACTTTTTAGCGATTACTGATGCATCACCTTGTTGAGTTGACGGAGTAGATGATACTAAATTGACTATCATATTCTAAATAACGTAGAAGACAACAAGATTGACGTCTTGTTTAAACACCAGGTTGCAAATAAAATTATGAAACAAATAGCCCTACAAGGACTTTGTGTTGTTTTTTCTTCTTTATCTTCGTTCCCACTTATGATTGTTCGTTGAGGAGGTGAATGTGCAACTGGAGCTTTATGTATCTGAGCAGCGTCGCCTTGGTCAGCCTGATGCAAACAGATCATTTTAAAAAACCGTGGTTGAATGATTGTGTTACTAGGTGACAAGAGCAAAAATTATAAAAATCATGCATTAGAGCAAAAAGCAGACCAAGATTTGGTCAGGAAAGCGTGCTCGCTGCTCTTTCAGTGCTTGGATTACTGCATCGTTAACGTTTACAAACATCCGATTCTTGGGAACTTTCTGATAGAAATCGGTCGTTTCAAACAGTTGGCGCACCGCTACTAGAATTCAAGCAGTAAGACTCCGAAAAATGACGCCTACCTCTCCTATATATTACCTTTACAATTTGCCATTAAAACTGTGATGTCGATGGTAGAGTAATCCGCATAAGTTTGAGCAAGTGCGTCTTTACCCATCAGATCTACGTAAGGAATAGAAGAGCAATCTGAATTTGCTACCATGAGCAATAAGTTGAAATCGGATAAACAAATAATTTAGTAACATTATGATTGTCATTCTTTTATTAGTTGTGATATGAGATTGCCCCGTATATTTGGACATGATGAACGATCAATGAGAGCAACACGAGGACAAGTTGGTCACCTGTCAACATGTAGCAGACCTCAGAAATCACCATCTAATCGAGAGATGTAGCAATATACGTTAATTGTTCCAAATTTATTTCAGTGATTAGATAATATAAGCTATAAGTATAACCTATAATAATGTGAGTTAGTTGAGTAACTACGTGCTCCACTGGATCTTCAGGCATTGGATCAGAAGTTTCATCTGCGACACGACGACCCACAACCCGTAACTCTTAAATGACTTCTGTTAAGTCCAAAGGAAAAATAAGAATTAAAAGTTTACCCTAAATACAGTTTTTGACCGACTGGTTCCTCCGAAATGGAGTTACTGGACTTATAAAGTGCTACATTAGTTCAAGAGTTACTCATTTTGAAAAATATCTTGCATTTAAAAAGACAAAATTGATCACATATCTCAGTAATACTTGCTTAGAAAGAAACTCTCAATGAATGCGAATAGTACATACGCATATCCCTCGACGATTTCAAGCCGTGTTTTCGATCGCTTTCCGATGACCTGGCGCTTTCGGCAGCCGCTCTTTCATTAAGCTTTGATCTCACTGCGAAGAAAAAAATCAATTTCAGAAATCATTTCACTAGAAATAACAGCGATAGGATATTACCTAGAATTGGATTAAGGCCACATGCATTATAAACGCTCAATATAAACAATTCTGCGTTAGCAAAATAAAGCGGAGCATCAAAACGAACAACCTTTATGCCTAAAATATTTCGAATCTTCGATTTGAACACAATGAATATTCATTAGAAAAAAGAAACATTTTAGGAAAACCCCACCAGGAATTTCTTCAGCAGAGCGATAATGACCTAATCCTTTAAAATCAGACGTTCCAGGAATTCGACCCATACACGTGCTGTCGGCCCTGCTATGATTGTTACAAAACTCATTTTTGAAAGTACTACTTTATAAACGCAAGGCGCACCATTGCGTTCGAAAGACAACAGACAAGAGAGCAAACGATATGCCAATAATCAAGCCATTATTTACATCTATTACGATTACGGCGACAAGGGTGACAAGGAATATCATCTGAAAAAAAATAATAAGTTATTAAAAATCGTGTATGGCGCAATAGTTATGACTTTTGTTATGAATAAGCACGTCTTCATTCCCTCGTTCCGCATTTCAACTCAACCGTGGTTTAACTTATTTATAGAGTAGCAGAACAGGTTCAAAACTTGATCGGAAGCTTAAGAGCGCTTAATTTCGAATTACGTAATGAAGTCATAGCATTGTAAAAGAGGTACTTCAATGTAATGTTGACACCGCTTTCCATCCATCTCAAGATTAATGAAATCCATTAACTATCCCTAGCCAGTAAATTGATATAGAAGAAAAACTTAATTGACTTCCACATGCAATACGAAAGAGCAATTAACTGGAATCTATGTCAACACTCACAAAATCTACGATGCTTTCTCTGCATAAACAAAATCCTTTGACGAGCTGGATGAAAAGATCTTTCATTGCCACGACTATGATAGAAGCCAGTATAGCCTGTAAATGATAACACACAAAAGAAAAACCCCAGCTTATGATATACTTTTTCAATCAATTAATCAGTTGAGCATAGTCCATGAATTCTTGCCTTAGGCAGATGGTATATAAATGATCCTGCTCCATAAACAAAACCAACCATAATGCTACAACACACGACGGTTGACATCTGAAAAACGACAGTTATGTAATTTGACCCGCTTCATAATCGTGACAAGTCAATCAATAAATAAGGAACCCGAGCAGGTACAGGACAAGTACGACGAATTTGGGATCTTTTTTACAGATTTCTTGCATGCTGTAGGATTGTGGTAATTTAGTAACGCATATAATATGATGGTATCGGGGATAAAATGCGTGCAAAAATAAGGGTTCACCACTTACCTTCTCATATATATGTTTATATCAGGATGTATAATGATTTCCCATTTATATAGAACAATATTCATATATTCCACGTGTACAACGATTTAAAATAACACGGTATACAAACCTGGCTTTTTGTGCCAAATTTCACCTGCATCATGGTTCGGCCTAATGATGAACCGCCGGCAAAACACCCGAAAAAACAAGCTATCGAATTCATCGCACCGAGGGCAAACCATTCCTGAAGTAATATTAATTAGCAGCATGATAATATATGTGAATGCATTTTCGTTTTTTTTTACATCAACCAATATAATCACTAAGCTTTGACAACAAAACATCTCAGCAACAACGTGGATATAACTCTCCAATTAAATTTTTTGTTACTCATTCATAACCATTTTTCCCTATTTATTATAAAATAAGCATTGGCTTAACCTGTCCCCTTATGGAGATCCGCCACAGATTTGCCACGTTCCAGTCGGGTTCTCAAGCCAATCAATCAATCCCTATCTCTCTCAGGGATGGTGGACGAATTGGTACCAGATTAACCTGGGAAAGTGGCAACAGTCTAGACCTCTCTAGTCATCGCATACAAAGAATGTGTGGTGCATCTCCGCTAGAAGATGGGTTACACCATTACTCATCCATATCCAATTCAGCATATTATACTAGATCTTATAATCTGACGTTCAATTTTATGAAAATTAAGTTCTCGATGTAGGAGTCATGACTTGATACCTGGTTTGCGTCCACTTCGTAATTAAGTTTTCTTGAGATCAGCTTAGCAAGAGCAATATGAATAACAAAAGAAATAATAGCAATAGTAGTTGCTGGCCAGATCATTTCAGTGACACGGTCCAACGGAGGTACACGTGGTGACGGGAAGCCGGACTCAACCTTAACAAACATGGATGGAGGCTATATTTAAAAGTCGATATCCAGCTTTCTAAGTTCTCAAATTTTGAATAAAATAAAAATTTTCTATGAAACACTTTCAAATACTAAGATAAATTATAACATACCTGACCAACGATAGGAACATTTATGTGATATTTAGAACCATCAGAAAGAAAAATCAGCAATATTGAACATACAATCAAAAAAATCATTATTTTAAAAAAATTAATATAACTACGCCATTTTTTTCAAACTTATACTTTAAATACATAGTATTCTACCTCAGAGAAATATTTAATGAATAATATTGTTAAAAGAAATAAATTTGAAGAACCAAAAGTCGTACACTTACCAGCAGAAACTCCATAGGAAACTTTACATTCATCCAATTTTTAAGGAATGGATCTATTATATAATTGGATAGCAATAGCAATAAAATTGCTACAATTGATAGTACGGCACATTGAACATTTATAGTGTGAAGTCTGTTGAAAAAACAGAGGTAGAACTGCAATAATTAACATTATTCTCTCTAACAGCCAACGGTAGACGTTAATTTGGTCCTACTACATCTGAGACAGTGGCGAAAAATTTACTGTTGTAATGAGTTTGAAATTATTTAGTTAGAATTAGTTATTTAGATTTTCCATTTGGGATGGAAGATAAAGCAAAGAGTAGTAAACTTATTAAGAATTGTCACAAGGAGGCACATCCTTCCAATAAATAATGTTTGAAAAGGTATATCCATAGAAGTAAGCCTGTGGTGAATACAATGAGAACACTTGAGCAGCGCTATCTAAGGAATCCAGGGATCTAATGCTACACACCAGCGAAACATCGGCGCGCCAGTGTTACCATGTAAGCCAGAAGGCTACCACCATAAATGGCAGTAGCACGAGGAAACGAATGAAAAGTTACTGAGGCCCACATTATACCTGAAGCCAGGTCCGGTCATACAAGCATACAAATAACTTAAGAGTCTAGCTAATTATTTCTTACTTTAATTAAACCAAATGCTTCACTTGTAGGTGGCACTCCTTCAATTCCTGTCATAGACTTTAGTTGCGATGTTAACACATGGACAGCAGCTCCAGAGGTTAGACCTAAATTTTCAACAGTGATTATTCAAACCATTCAATTCTACAAATAATTCGTTTCGCAATATGTTTTCTTATTACGTGATTCTCAAAGTGACAAAAATAATACATAGATAAATGAAATTTGATAATAATGCTTTTCACGTATAAATGCGTCACAACTTATGTAAAAACAGATCTCTAGCCTCAAATGGGTGCCTATAAGATTTCCATCTCCACTAAATGCTCACAAGAGTAGTAGCTCAACGTATTGCTTCTACCCAAACAATTCGTTAAGCATCGCAACGTTGCGCTGGTGCCCTTTTCGAATTGTATGACTACTGAATCATTGGTGTAATAAATACAATATTGGTAGCGAAGCGAAATTGGTGAAGCTGCCTACCGCCGACTTCAACTTCGCTTTTTCTTTTCATTTAATGAGTGTTTTGAAAAGTGGCCGTAAGTAATTCCAATGGAAGCGTTTTGTGTTGTCGAATCCCTATTTTTATACTGATAACGAGGTCGTTACGAAACGAGTTCTTAGGTATAAAGCTCATGCAATGACTTAGGAGAACCAATTTGATACCGAATCAGTGCAGCTTACCCCTACCAGGTTTTTTAAGACCAATTCAACAATTTCTAAAGGATGGGAATCTTGTTTTGCGTTGTGAAGACTCCAAATACCGAATTAGGGCATGCGTATCACTATGGTCCCTACTATGAATGGGCTACGCAAACACCATAGTAGACAAGTTACCCAGTTGCAAGGAAAAGAAAAATGGGATCAGCTTCCCACTTAGTGAATGCTCATTTGCTAATGTATTAAGTCATTGAAATTTATAAAAAGATAAATGGGACTTCAGAGTTGATCAATAACAATGAGTTGTGTAAATAATCCGAATCTGCATTTATGGTGAGCAACATCGATTGGGGTCAGTGCTTTCTATCATTCCAGATGTTTCTGGTATCACTTTAACGAACTCAACGGAATAGAAAGCTAGGTTAGTTCCAGTGCTGAACTATGGTAATGTCTCGTGTAACCATGCAGTGCTTTCTATAATTGCATTTTTCGTCATCACACCAGTATATAAAAATTAATGTTCAAGAGCTGAATCGCACAAACCTTGTACTAGATGATCTGATAACCACACTGCAAGAAGGCCCGCGTTTAAAAGACCGAAAAAAATCTGTAAAATTCCAGAAAGTGACCTATTAAGATGTTTTATTATGCGACTGGATCTATGTAATATTTTTACCTGTAAAAGACCTATGAGAAGCGTAACTGAGGTAGCGATGCTAACAGCTTTTTCAGGAGGTATCGCTGACGCATTTGTCCTACAACATATCGACATGCTATGGGTCATATTTGAAGCACCTAAAGAATACACCAAATATTACTTTGAACTCTACAAAAAAGTCTGTTTTGTTTGAAGCGCATTTCATTTGCTAATGTCTTGATTACTTTTTATTGAGAATTTGATCAGGAAAAAAATATAGATCGAAAATGATTAATAACAAGAGCATTCTGTATTTCAAAATATAAATATTGTCATTTATCAAACGTGCCATTCTTCTAATACAATTGCCCTTTCACTTAAAAAACGTTTATGATTATGGCAGTTGTTCGACAGAAATGCTGATGTCCATCTTAATCTTAACTTTAAGATGCTGCTTTGCTAGTTTCTTGGTACTGCCATCTTTCAGTACTGAGTCAGAAAATATTATTGGAAATATTTTCTAAATACATGATCGGTTTTACTTCTCTTTTAAAAAGCCACCATTTTGTATTCGTGACCACTATTTAGGAAAAATTATCTTACCGAAAAACTAGTTTTCATGAAAGATATATGTTGTACATAGAAGTCGTATCACAAGGCTTTCGTTCTGGCTTCCTTCATCCAACCCATATTTTCCTAGTCTACTTTTTTGCTAGTTGGACGTTCTTAGTCTTGCAATGAAGTAGTCAACAGCAAATTCTAAGAACGGATTTTTTCCGCAGATTATTCCTTCCAAACTGTTATAAAACACATCCAGTTCAATTCCATCAGCTGTACAGGTTTCTGGGTAGAAGATGATAATATTGACCATCTTTTAACGTGGAATCCGGAGGTAGATGAACAGCCCCGAAGGCGTACGACAAACGCGTCATTTTAATTTCTGATTTGCCGGTTCCCAATGGCAAAAATATTGAGAATTTCACATAAAACTCAACATTAAGTGTTGTCAAGATCAAATCACTTACTGAATGTGCTCTACGAGTTTCTTGGAAGGATTGTGCTAACGCATATCACAAGAGCACTGGATGAGTTGCAATATCACATAGTTACCGAGATTTTCCAAAAAAAAACTTTTTCCATCTTCGTTAAATGCAAGGGAGCATTCAACAGCGTCAAATCTACGTGGTTTATGTTAGCGCATGTCGATCAATAATAGAGCAAGTCTTACGTGATTGAACAATATGAATATTATTCATATTGCACAACGAATGAAAAACTTCTCGTCGAGGTGGGAGCAACAGATTAGTTGAAAAGACAGATTACAAATGTACGTTTACACATTCATAATAATCGGAAGTTCCCATTAATCTTATTTGACGTCGTCTTGCTGATAATATGTACACATCGAAAGACAGAAGCGATGTCGAATGAAGTAATCGAAATTGAGAAAACGATAAGTCATCAAATGTTCAACAAAAAACGTAGTTCACAAAAAAGAATACTCATATAACAAAGAGAAACCACACTGGAATTAATAGTTCTTAAATCTTATCAATCAATTCATACATGTCCCCAGAGCATTCTATAAACATGTAGACTGTAGTAGACTTCTAAAAGAAAGCAGTGTCTATGCAATAGATACCAAATCATGCCCTCACCTCTTCAATTCTACAGATCTTTCAGAATTCTATTGCGCAGTCGAATTATGAGTTGATAGCTTAACCACACAGATGATAATACAAATATTAAAGACTTGGGGAATATGGCAAATGTAAAACAACAGCTAGTGATATTAGACATGGAAAAAGATTCAAGATGGTTATGCCACGAAGATAAAGAAAATATTATAGTACATCTATAAGATTATTATTAAGTTGAGAGACGTGTTATATTGCATAACCAATAGAATGTAACTGATCACGAGGTAAGCCTCTCACATTACCACCACCGTGTATTGTTTTAATCGCGCGATAAAGGAGTAAGGTAGTGTAGATTTCCTCATTATACGTGAAAACAAATTATTCAAGTGTATACCTATGTAAGATATGTTACGCCAGCTTGAATTCATACCTTGTGTAGTCTTATCGCCAGCGAACTGTTCAACAATACCACCAACCATAAGTGCAACAATAGCAAAACAACCTGGAACTAGAACACGGCATTAGATACTAATACAAAATAGCATAAGGGGACATACCCGGTGACGTATGTTTCGAGGTTCCAAAGATCGTATAGACTATAGGTCCAAAAATAGTAGTAATTATGCCATATATTGGAGGAACGCCCACCAAATATCCATATGCCAGACCTAGAAATGGAGCGTTTTACCCAAATGTTATCTATAGATCTTGCCTGATCTTTGATGCATTTTAAGATTTAGGTTAAAACGAGCTACTATCTGCCACTGTCTACTAACTACATGGACTAACGTAACCTACAATATAATCGATAGGAAGAATCTCACCTTGAGGGAGGGACATGACTGACAACATGAAACCACCAATAATGTCTGCTCGCAGATCCTCTCTCCAATTGTACATAGGCAACCATTTTGTGATGGGCACGCGTGACTTCCAGAAATGAATCCAGTCACTTAGCCGCCACTTCAATACCTGCAAAACAGAGTCTGAACCAACTAAAAGGATAACATCATTGGTGATCAGCATTATTAAACAGCTATGAAAATATCTGCACGACAAATTTTACGTTGTAAAAAAAACTTCAGAGTGTAAAGGAAAAAAATAGTTACGAATCTACTGCTTCAATTTCTTACAATTGTGAGAGGCAAGAACTGTTCAAGGTAATGAGAATACTGAAATGACAACACTCTTCACGTTTTCACACTTTTTACATTATATCTATTTTTATGAGTGTTGTCGTTACAGCAGTTCGTACGCCTTAGGCGCTTCTTTACGGTAATCCGACCCATTAAAATGACATTTACTAAGTATCTTCAAGGAAAGGACTAAATGCATTGGAAAAATTCAAAAAGAATTACATATAAACGTTACTTTTTGAATAGAAGATGAATGCAAGCACCAAGATTTCATGAATGATCCGTGCAGTACAAAAGTCGGAAGTTCAAAGTAGGTCACCATTTTTTCGATATCATCAAATTTACATATGATTTACATGAGAAAAGGCTAGATGCCGATAGCTGAGATCTAGATTTTATTGTACACGTTAGAATACCTATATTAGTTTTATGATAATGCCAATGAAGTAGAATAGCGTGGAAATATCTCGTGTTCTAATCCAAGAAATCGAATACGCCATAGGTATAGTAGTACACCTTATTAACCTCAATTTTCCAAATGCCACGCAATTTGCGGTTGAATGCAACATGATGTGATCTGTCTAGCATTTTGTAACAAAATGTGCTACAAGCATGAAGTACGCTCATGTTAAATCGAAATAGGTGACGTGACAGCGAACCGAAATGATTTGCGAACTGTAAAAAATAAGATTTATTGGTTCGTTGTTGGTAATGACGTTGACTGCGTTCCATTATGATATAGATATTACCCGTCGCCTACTGTTCATCCAGCTTACTGACTTCTAATCACATTTAGTAACGTCGATAAGATTGAAATCATTTGAGCACCTCAATAACACCGCAATGCGTTAGACTGGGGCAGAAATAACAGCATAATCATAAAAGCTCTTATTTCATAAAGAAGTTATTGTGCACAATTTAATGAGGAATTTTTCAACGTGTATCAAATAATTTCTATCTACCAAATAACAGATGGTGTTATTATAAAAATCTTCGCTTCACAATAAGAAATCACTGCAACATTAAAAACAATAGCTTATTAGTGATTCAAAGATCATAAAAATGTCCTATACTAGCAAGTGGCAAGTAAGGACAGGCACTTTCTATAATTGCACTACTCCATAATTTTGAGTCTGACTTCATGCTTGAGACAAATACTTTTTGTATAAAGGATACGAATAGTTTCGAAACTTTCTCATGAACAAGGCAAAACTCGAAAAAGAAAACACTTTATCATGCTAAGGTCTCATACAAAAGCTCCTTCGTCGTTCGACCACCGTGGTTTCTACGCCATCGTCAGAACGACTACTTACTAAGTTGTGGTAAACAGGGAACTTCAAAAAAAAAAACCGTAGATGAGGAACGTCCACTTATTCCAATTATAAACCAAGCAAATAGTCAAGATTGATGGCTTGATTCTGAAGATGTCCAAAACACCCGCATGGAAAACTCAAAGTGAGCAGCCAGTCAAATGTAAGTATTCTGACGGTCAACTTCGCAAAATCTGATCCTAGAAGATCCACTACCACTATAGAGCCACTATATGATGATTTGACTTCATTGTTATCTATAGAGACTATATTTTAAAAACTATACACAAAAAAAAAACAAAAACTATAACTTGTATAGATAGTAATATTGATGACCATATTAAAATTTGTTGAAGAAAACCAGTTTGAGCACTTCTAAAAAAATATATGACATCCTACCTGTTTAAAATGCCAATGAACTTTCCTTCCTAACGTTAAATCCACTCTGCGATAGCCATAGTGTTTATCAAATAGTTGCTGAAAGCAAATTATTAGTTGACAGCTAATTATGAAAGTCTTAGATTGATTCAATTCGAAATATTAAGAGTTGCAAATGGAATTTAAAGTAACCAGCTTCTCTGGAATTACTCTGCGGAAAATGACCAAGTCAAACGAAAAATGCCGCAATGTTGGAAAAGTCGCTATGATATTATGGCAGTCTTAATTCAGGTTCGGTTTTTTCTTCAGTTCCACTTTCAACTTACAAATACGTCATTTGAACAAAAGCGGTACATAAGAAAAACAGAATAACGAGGTTTTAAATGGAAGATTTGATTCGCCTTCTATAATCAATATGAAATATGAACGATAATTGAACATTTCATCACATTCACTTCTCCTTAAATGAGTCAAATACTGTAGAGAATACTCTGTCCAGCATTCTCTACTTTATCACCCAAATTACATGCAGGGGAAATTGATTCTATATATCGTATGGATGTCTGGCCGCTGAGTCATACGCCAATGGCTCAATTCACAAGGGTTCACAGGTATTTCAACACTATTTAGGCTCCGCCCACTCTTGCGTCCCTTATACAAGCAGCCGCGGCAGACATCTAGTCCTCTCCTCTCTCATCACCTCTAACCCAATCCCATTCCGTCCTTACTATTGAAGTGACTGACGTTATTTCATCATATTGCAACTCTGATACAATTTTTATCATTCTCACCTTTTGTATTTGATAGTTAATCATTATCTGATTGTATAATCACATCCTTATTAATCCTATTATATATGTCTTGATTCATCGTTATTGTAGTCGTAGCGTAGTATATTTGTGTATTGTAAATAAAGGTTTAATTACCCAAGTTTGAGGTGCAATAACTCAACTTTGGAGAAAACCTAACGGCTACCGAATTCCGAACCCGACTGAACACATACAAATACTGTAGATAACAAGTGTTCCTTCTTATGAAAGCATTTCTCTCCTAAGGTTTTCCATAATTTTACGATGCTAATTCTCATTAAAACAAAAAAGTAGTTATGATTGAGAGCGATAAGTAGCAAATACCGAACTCAAATGTTTACAGGATAATCAGGATGAAAAGCTGAGGGATGAAATCAAACTGCAGACCTGATCAAGTACTTGTTTTTGAGCTATACTATCTGCAGTATAAATTTGCCCATGATTTTTGCCAATAAAAACTCTGAAATTTTAAGGACGAAAAAATCTTTGAAGACTGCTTCCCTCTATATTTTACAATGTACTTGGTCTTTAAGTTAGACTGAGAATTTGATTCTTCCATTATTTCATTAAGACGTAGTTGTTTTATTTGTTCTGGAGGATCTGAAATTAAAATTCATGACGAAATCAAATTCCCTAACAAAGACAACTCATGCTTGCTTCTGCTGCGATATTTATGGCATTTGTTGTCTACGACATTTTCTTTTATGAAGAAAATCCCTGTATAGTTGATTCGATAATAAGATTGTTGATCAAATTTCTGTATCGATAATTTTCGCACAAGCTCAGTGCTGCTACTCATGTAATGTTAACTGAATCATAAGAGACAAAAATTATGATTAGACAGCAGCTGTCAAATGACCAAATTCACTGGCTGGAAAAATACAGAATTTACAGAAGCTTTGCCGTTGTTTGAAACATCGAATTCTTCTCTTCATGGTGCTTCATGTCCCTTTCATCATGCACTTGATATAAGAATGAGTAACCCTTTTTAGATAGAGGTTTCTCTTAGAGAAAAAATTTTAAATACAACTGTTCGCCTTAGGCAGCCCTTGCTTATTTTCTTTCTGATTGTTTCTTTCCTAAATTATTGTTGTGACTTAGTGACGATCATTTCAAAATATATATACTTATAGGGCTTGATTCCTATGTGTAAGACAACGCAGTTCAGTAGTAAGAAAGATCATAGTAACATGCAGTTTCAGTACCGTATGCTCAAGGTTGAGTCGGAATCCAAGTCACTCAAGCCTCCCATATCTCAAGAATCGGCGAATTGACAAAAAATGCGGGACACATCCCTACAGGGCTATTAACCAACGTGAATGCTTTTCCATTCTTTTGTTAGAAAAGAATGTACTGAATTGCTATTTTCTCCACATAGTTGTCAAATTACTGCAACTAATTTCTAAATACTTACACAATTCCTTTCCATTTAAGCTCATTGATTGTGTTGTTTGTGATGGCGCAGAGAATAAAATTGGAGAAGTTTTTAAATCCTTTTTTGATTTCATTTTCTTCTTCGTTGGCTTCTCAACGACAATCTTCGCTTTTTTCGGTTCTTTAGCAGTTTGCTCATCTTCTTTTTTTATACTCTTCAGTAAAGGTTTAAGTTCTTCTCGTGCTGCCTCCTTTCGTGCCATGCTCTAAAAAATGAGTCCTACTCACCAAGTTCATTATGTCTAGATGTGAATTTCATGACATTTTCAGCTATTCTTGTATATAAATTGATATCTTTGATACAGATAGACACAAGAGCACAATAATATAGTATGAAATTTCATATATTCAAAAAAATAGAAACTGGTACATTCAGCCGTATGCTTAGTGCATGATAGAATCACATATGCTGATTTCATTGTGATTTTGATGTTAAGACAATATATCACAATATCAACAAGTCATATTTTAAACTGTTTTCTAATATCTTGACTGTAATATTGTTTAGCAATACTCGAGGTTGGTAAACAGTGTTTTACTGAAAGGCTCTGATGAAGGCGATTCTGCCAAAACGTTAGCCTGTTTCTGTGTTGTATTGTCTTTTCAATAAAACACTCTTTACGAACCTCGAGTATTGCTAAACAAAGTCACAATCAAGATATTCAATTTACAAATGCCTAGGTTAAAGGATTGCCGATCCTGGAAACTTTTGAAACAAGTGTCTTCTAATAGTAAAATGCTGGAAATGGAGCTAACAAACATCTCTACTATGTAATATTTCTTATCGAATTTTACAATAGTTAAGGGAATAATCAAAAATAAACAAAGTCTAAATGCAAATGTGTTACTATTAAGATTCCTGTTGCGTTTGTTCCTTTTACAGTTAAAATTTTGCTTTAATACTAATTTGTTTATTGAGTTAAAATCTGGATTATTGTCCATGATTGTAAGATTTTGACCAGCCGTTTGATCTGCTTAATAAACGTATGGATGAGTCTTATCACAAATAATTATGGCTCTAATCCAAAGCAGGAGTTAATGTGATGTCCTATTTTCACTGCACACATCTTCAATAGCTCATATTAGTGCAAAAATCATTCTCCATTCTGAAAAATACCTGTTGTCTCTCTCATACAAGATCTGGTCTTGGCTTAATGTGATTAGCTTTTGGTTATCACGAATTGCACACACGAAGTAACATGTATATGAAAACGTATGAACTCGCTCGTTATCACATTGGTATAGAGCAAATCTTACAATACATGAACAGTCCTTACTCATCATATGATCTCTATATGTTGCCGTATAAAAATTAAAAAAATTAAAGTTGTGCTGCCTTATCGTGATTCTTCGTTAATGATTTATTGTAGTGTTGTTCAGTTAAGTGATTCAATGAAACAGATCATAATTATTTAAAAAAAAAGAGGATTGCTAACTATGACGTCAGAATTAGGTCAATCAAGGAACCAGAGTGGAATATGAATAACATGTGCATACACCCAAACCATAACACCAATTGGAGAAGCAGATGACTTTGCATGAGATAGTGAAGCCTTCTCAAAGCAATCTTATTTTTTTATCACTTCATTTTATTGAGACGACGGTAATTTTTGATAGGTTTACTCTTGGTTTACTCTACGTCCATATTAATGAAAAAAACCTAGTAACACCTCTGATCTACGTTGAGGTAGAAAGGCGTTTGAGCTCAATTGAAGAAAAGAAAGGAAGGAAACACAACTCTTTTTCGTATCTTCAATGATATGATGACCACTGAATAGCACAGGTTTCTCTTCGTTGAAGTATGTAAATACATAGTACAGTCTTTAAGAATGCAGGACCTCAAACATGAGTAATCAAATCGTAATTCACACATTAGAAAAACAATAAAATAGTGGGCTAAGAACACCAATATATGAAGAGCAATACAAATCAGTTAACGACTAAACACTAATCGACAATAAAGATAAGAAGTAGAAAGATCAGAACAATAAAGATCACCGAGACTTTAGACTCCTCCTGTATATGAAGTAGGCTTTTCGTTTTTTAATTATATGGAATTTTTCGTTCGGTATAATTTGATGAACGACAAAATGGAAAAAAAGAAACAGTGCTGCCTGATCAAATGTGCCTCTGCAAGATAGCTTAGCACTTGGAAAAAAAGCATTGTTGAAAGAAAAACATTTGATCATTGAAGAAATCTTTATTACTATTCAAATGATTCCCATCATTTTTTCAAACTTTTGCATGCTTTTGTCTGTTGTATAAATATTTACTCCCACGATTCACACTGTACCATTCACAATGTAGTCAGTGAATTCTTGCTTGTGCTGATGCTGTCATGCAGCACTGGTACTGACTATCTTACTCATATGCTCATTTAAACTGACATTTATATGAGCAATAAACTCACATCTCAAGCTTGCACAACTTTTCAATGTTTCCAAAGCATCGTGATGTCTACATCAGCCTCGAATATCATATTATAGGATAGATTTCTGATTATCTAAATTTTAATTCAGAGATCAAATGTGAGGTTGCTTGAACTTTTTTCCCATACTGCGACACACTTTCTATCTTAGGTAAAGTTAAATAGACTCTATTTGAAATATATTTTAAAAGCTAAACATATAATATTCACCATAAATAGTTTTATTCATATTTCATTCCAAAAACGATAACAAAGTAGCTATAACAGCACTACCAAACAACTAACTCCTAACAAATCGAAAAATAATTCTCAGGATGTTTCGCATTCACCATAACCAGAATCTTTTCCAGGTCTTCACATCAGCCTCAAATTCTGCTTTAGCTGATGGTAGCTTGTCACCTAGGTCAATTCGCATCTGAAGGAATTCGACTTTTCTTTGGAGAAAAAGCCACTACTAAATGATTTGAATTAAATAATGACGGATTATATAATAATGTTATGGGAACTTTCTCATTATGAAGACTTCACAACGCTATTTGTTTTACTCAACCAACTGATTTTACTTGGTTGTTTACTCTTGTGTTTCATAACTTTTTTTACGAATATAAGTTGAAACGTGTGAAGAAAACTGCCGAGATCATCACAGCGTTTAGGCAAAGATGTTATTGAGGATCCAGTTTTACATTCCACAACTAAAAATAATTCACCACGAATATTGCTTATTCATCAATTAGATAAGCTTAAATAAAACTCGGCGTTGATCAGTCCCTGTTGCGACATGTGTCACCACATTCATGTTCCCCATCATATTGAGTAGGTCATTGAATACAAGTGTGGTCTACATAATAACTCGAGTTCACCAGTCTCCAATGAGTCAGTACTATTTATCATATTCATACTTCTCTGACACTAATTCACTATCCCCGGAGGAACGAATAAATTAGACGGCCTGCGTACAGCCACGAAGTGAATCGGGCTTGCGCGTCACCGTGGAACCTCCACCACTGCACCACCGGGCCCGCTATGCATACATTATCACTAAGAAATCACACTTACTGCTAGTAGTTGGAAACCACTATTAACAAAAACTGGATAACCTTACTCCTATGAAATTGATATGCACTAGATTATTAATATGAAAAACATTGTCGAAAAGCAGATATATTCAGTAATAAAGCATTACAAGGTCTAAAAAAACACACCTGATTCATGTGCTCACTAAGTTTCGTCCACACTTCGCTTGTATCCCACAAGAGGCGACGATTTTCAATTTCTTCTACTGCTTCGTTCCAGGGCTGCTCATTACGATCACGACTCAAAAAACAGCGTTTTGCGAATGTATCCTTACATCACTTCTATTAACATTAGATTAGTACTAAGGCTGAATATAACAATGTGTGATGTGATAGTCAAAAAATTTGAATGTAATCATTCAACTTTACTTAATAAAGATCCCATTGACTTTTTCCATAGATGGGTCGGCAAGTGCGTATAAGACGGGACGAACTGCTTTTTCCACTTTTCGCTCTCCCATAGCGAAACTGGAACTGGATTTTTCTACAAATATGACCTGACTATTGCGAAATTTACATGCCAACCTTACAATTCTAAGAAGCCATCTACTGAGAAAAAAGTTTTGATAGTCTAACTGTGAAGAAAGATTAGACTTCGTCCTTCCTGGATCTGCTACTATTACTGACACATTGGTGCCTTAAAGATATCTGTTCAATTTAAAACTAAAGTTAAATAAATTAAGCTGATCTATGATAGAAACTCAACCTTTAAGTCTTTCAGATAACTCTCGTGCAAACATGGCAGCCGCCAGCTTACTCTGCTTGTACACGTTGAAACCGTTGTACTTTTTGCAGGAAGATGAATTCAAATCGTCGAAATTTAACTGACATCTGAACAGTGTTATGTCATAAATATAATAGATAAAATAATAAGTATCAAAAATTTCTCGTACTTCCTATCGATTATATTGGTGTTCAAAAACACTATTCTGACCGGACTATTTTGAGTCAACAATTTATCAAGAAGTAAACCAGTAAGTAAAAATGCACCGAAATGGTTAGTAGCAAATGTTCGTTCAATTCCATCCTAAAACAACCAAAAATAAAGTACATACAACAACAAACACTAGTAAACGAGTCCGCTAATTCTGAATTACCACACAGTCTCACTAACAACAATATAGTAGAAAATCCACAAGTGCAATTAGTGATACTGGTAACTTATTTGCACACATAATCGTCAGCTCTTATGTACAAGCTAACGATAAACGAACTCTTGAGAAAATCAATACAAAGTAGAGAACACCTTGGAGGTTACCTCGATAGTTACTCAAAATTTACAACTAAGATAACTGTCCATGCATCACTTTATTCATCACCTTATTAACTTTCCTCACACAATCCATGACCGCTGCATTATGCACAACACCATCAATCCTGTCTAATTCAAACTTGCCTAAAATAAGACGCCATGGCGAAAAATGAAAAATATTTCGTTGGAAATATCTATACGTAACTTTACTCAATTTCTGGACAAAGGTACGTATACTATCAAAATCTTCGAGATCACATTGTCTGCAGAAAATCTGCTTGTTTCGCGTGCTTAACACAATATCTCTGCGCACTTGAATGCACTTCTCTCGATTTCTGAAACGTTCAATGCACAATGAGCATGGTATAAAACACAAATTTTCCGCTACTTACCTACACGCCATAATTACTCGGGCATTTCGCTTTGCTAATTCAGCCACAGTAGCCTTAACCAACGCTTAAAAAAACAGATGAAAAGCTTGGTTCATAAAGAACTCACTTTTCCTATTCCTGAAGTTGCTCCTGTCACGATGTAAGTTTTTCCTGCCAAGTCTTCTTTGAGATCATATCCAGCGCCAGACTGCGTAGCACTTCAAGTAACTAATATTTTAATCTCACTTTATTTACCAATTCTTATGATAAATTAGTAGCTTCACTTTTTGCAAAGTTCAATTTGCGCAAGCAGCTTTATCCGGTCTAAAATCTTCCAAAATGACACATTAACTACTTAGAGAACCAACTGATGTATATGAAATGATCTATAATGCGAGCTCTACAACAAAATATTCTTTCGACATTGAAGATGAGATAAGCATACTTCAGTTCTCATAAGCATTAAGTAATTAACTTATAATTTTACAAGACAGAGTAAAAAAAGCTTCATACCCACGGCACTTTTCTATTTCATTAAATAAAAACAAATCGACCACCGAATTACTGACACATTATGAAAGGCGTGTTAATCATCGCCCATCATACATTTGGAAGAATACTATGAGAAGATATTGCGAATTTGATGATATATAACAAATTTTTAAAATAGAAGTAGGGATCGTAAAACAATAAAGTGACTTGTACAAAGACCCTAGAGTGAGAAAGACATAGTATTATCAAGGATATAGAATTAAATAAACGTCTATAAATTTAACTCATTCAAGATAGTTGTGTTTACAATTGCCTCCTACTACTTTATATCCGATATCTGCACTAAAATATCAACAACACTTTTAATTAGCTGAAGCGCCAAAAAACTTAAGAAAATAGTAGCTGATAGCATCCGTCAGTTCCATACGGATCTATCACTTTGAAGAAATGAGTAAATCACTTCATTAGTTTCTTTTTGAACAGTTATAGTATAAACACACTGAACAATATTCGTAAACAACCCTCCCAAGCCTGCATAATCTTAGTTTCTTTCTCTTCAGATGAAGTTCGTATTTCTCAATTCAGACTACAATTTTTATACATAATTGGAAAGATACTTCTTCAATTCTTTTATGAGCTGCACAGACTATCTTTGTAGTTCCCTTTGAAGTAATACCACACTGCGATGTTGTACTATACAGCAAGAGATTTCTCATACGAAGAAAAGCAAAAATATCTACTTTATCAAATTTGAAGACTAATTACATTGCTAACAACAAGAGCATTTAGTCACTCACTCCTACTACAATAAGACGACATTAGTTCTACATGGCGTACACCATTACTGAGGAATAGTAACATTTTGGTATAAATTCACTAAGAGTCACTGAATCCTAACAATCACTGATGCCCCAGATACCAATAGTCCGCTTGACCTCTTTTGTAAGATCGAACTAATATGGTCACTATTACTCATAAATATGCATGCATTAATTCAAACACCTCATAATGAAGTCAAAGGCATATTGCAAATTGTAAAGAGTAAGATTAGGCTGAAATATAGTATGTACTATTTCAATTCCAGAGACATTACCACTATCAGTGCTTATCATTTTTACAACTATCCTTTATTTTATCTCAGTGTAACAAGTGCCAACTAAAAGAACTGAATCGTTTAAGTACATTCCTAACTTGTCTTTAATCGCATGTTAAGAACTTTGAAGGAATTAAGAGAATGGCATATGTGCAGAACAACTAGTTCAATTTCTATGAAAGGAAAATTGCTAACCTCTTTAGAAATTAAGAAAAACAATATTGTCCAAAATACTAAACGATAAATTGACTATAAAAGCACTTGGACAAAAGATATCATAATGGGAATCAGAACTTCCTGAGCATCGTGAACGCAACAACGATGTGAAGAAAAATCTAGTTGACAATGAACATACGAGGAAACGAATATAAAGACTATGAAGATGAAAATGGAAAAATGTTGCCCAATAGGAAACTGATAAAGTTTTCTTCTATATTTTACGATCTGCTACGAACAAACAGAAAACCCACTCCAAAATATGGTACAGCCCATACGCTGCTCCAATTCCAGGACATACTAATATCCATGGCGATTTCAAACCTTCGATGAATCGACGAGTAGCCATAACGACTACGCTGAATATCTTTAAATTTACTAACATTTTTCCTCAAAAAGCTAAAACACGTGATCGCAAACGTGAGTAGAATTCACACAAATTTTTTAGCTAAACAATTTATAAGTTCATATATATACATTGTGAACAAGAATAAAGTAACTCGGAAATATTCCTTCCAATTACGCCGACAGAAAATTGTAGAAAATTGCCTTTTTAAAACAACAGAAAGAACCATGAAAAATTATCATCATCATCACACGCAATATACTACAGAAGTACCAGATATCACATGTCACAAATAATAGCTAAACAAGTTTCTTAGCCTCAAAAAAGCCTTTGAGGTGGCGCATCTGCCATGCACCGGTGAGAACAAGAACAAGCGTTTGACCAATTGACCACCACAATACTCGTTGATTTGTCGATTCCGATGTTTGTCGGAAGCGCTCTTCTCTAAAAAAGGAAAAATAATTATTAAGAAAAAACCAACTGGAGCGAGATTTATGATAGCAGAAATATTATAATCAATTTTGACTCAGTGTTCGAAAAAATATATAGTGGAGTACAAACCTATAACGCTGATAATTTTGTTCTTTAGTTATTTGTTCAACTTGGTCGAGCAATTGGCGAATACGTAGTTGCAGTTCGTTCAACTTGTCTTTAGTTGCAATCTAAAAGCTTTCTTGTCAAAATTACTAAGATGACAAATATAATTTCTGTAGCCATCAGTAACCTGTTGATAATCTTGTGCATGTTCTCCGGCTTGGATGTCAAGGTGAACTCTCAGCTGAGCTCCACTGAACCAAGCAGTGCTATTTGAATATAGACAAATCACATGCTCACCCGGAAGATGAGATGTAAAAGTAAATTTTCCCTCAGAAGTGTAAAGTTTGGAAAGAATCACCTGAACAAAAACGCATTCGCCCAAACTACCTACATTAAAGCATATAAACGAAATATTAGTACACCTTATCCTCCGGATCCTTCACTTCAACATGCATACCAATATTTGGGTAATCGCCATAGCCCTTTGTTTTAGGGTCGTATAGTTGAACTTTGTAATTTCCCGTTACCTAAACATTAAAACATAAAAACCCGGTAAGAAAACACTATTTCGTAACACACCATTGTCTCATCAGGTATTTCTTCGATAAAACATTTTTTTTCCGTTTCGGCAATGTGGAAATACAAAGCACAGGTAGATCCAAATACCAGCAACAGCAATGAAACATATGATAACATCCTAGTTCTGCGAAAATTGTTAATAAATTCGTAAACAACTTATATGGTAGTTAACCCTCAGATAGTACGATTAACTGCAAAATTGGTAGTCAATAATTGAAGATAAAAATAAACGTAATTTAACCAGTTCGGAATTGACATAACGAAATAACAAAGCTCGCTTCATAAGACTAGAAATGAATAAGATCAAACTATATGGCAAGAAACATTAATTTAATAAGGGGCAAAAAGCATTAGAAGATAAAACCATGTAATGATTAGCTCTAAATAATATTTTTACTATGATATTATACAGAAATTGAGAGAAAATACTATATTGAAACACCATAAATCAAGGCACTTGAGGGAAGGCTGTATCGAAAAACTTTTTCTAGTGTGAAAAAAAAATGCACTACTCCTAGTAATTCTCATGAGTATTTGAATGTAATATGTAAAAGAAAAAAATGAAGCAGACAAAATGTCAAATAAACTTAACATGATGATATTAATAGATGATAGAATAGATAGATTATATTAATTTTCAGTTAGTGTTTCTACATCACCTCAGTTAAACTGAACACTATAATATAGCTTCAACTAATAAAGTGTTTCTAACCAAAACTGGTAACAACAAAAGTTTTCAACGTCATGAATGCCCAAATGAGGCAATTTTATCGAAAACCCAACGCTGGCTTCTATCCATAACATCACATACGACAGACGATAGCCACGATTCTTCTTCATTTGAAACGACGGCAAGGCATCGTCCATCTTGAACTAGCCAACCTGTAGACTGATTAATTCGAAGTTGCGTTTTTACCTATAAAGTTGTAGTAAAAAACAAAACAATTCATGAATGATGTACGAATTACGTGGACTAGTAGAAAATATACAAGTGTAAGAGTATAAAATGCTGACTCACGTTACTGCAATCGTCCAACATAACAAAAGGATCTCCGTTGAAATTTTTCATGGTAATGCATAGCTTAGAAACAGTACTTCGGAGGTAACCTTTGTCACGTTCATACGCCCACTCCTCAAAAAAACAAAACTAGGAACAACAAACTAGCTGATATCTTCTTATATAAACTCCGAACAACAACAAAATGATCACTGAAAAGTCATTTTTGTAAGACTGTTATTCTGTTTATAGAAACGACAATATCTTTTCAATATGAATATTGGTCATTTTTTTCCGGCAATCCGATGAAAAATAAATTTCTTCCCGCGATTCTCTAATGGGGACATTCTTATGTTTATTTCATATATAGCTTACAAAAACGTCAAATATAACATCGCATAACATGAATAGTGGTGAGAAATGGTAAACTGTAATGAATAATGGTAAGATTACGAACAAACCTCCAAATCCAATTCTCATTCGGACTCAAATTATTATTAGAGCACATATAATCATTCAAAACGCAATATTCATTTGGTGCAGACACGTAATCAAAAACGTGCAATCACAGAATTACGTTAACGGCACATACGCGTTTTTTTATGAACCGATGCAAAAAGGTCAGGCTTAGAATAAACTACTAAAATTTTGAGTCATTATTAAGTTTTGCTCGATAGAAAATAAATCGACGTACCTGGTTTCCTCCAGTACCATGACACTGGTAAACTCCAGGTTTTTCGCCAGCTTTGCGCCCCAAAGTGTCAAGGCACAGTTGATCGTTTTTAATTTGTAACAGGTCACTTACTTCGTGATCAGGAACTCTGAATGAATATAAGTCAAGTAGTGCTAATTAGTTCATAAACGCTATCGATGTGATAACATATAATAGTAGCGCGTGCAATGCACAATCTTATTTCTTTACTATAAAGGATTTTGTCTAGCTGAGTAAGAGGGAGCACAAAGCCGTGCGGAGTTGGTTCCGCATACGTACGTTCGAGTCCGGACCAAGGCTAATTGAACCTTACATCTTTCAGAGAGGGGTGTAGGCTGGGCATCTCCGCAAGGAGTGAATATATTGAATATTGTATTCAGAAAAGTTTGCTTTGTTTATTTCTAGTCTCTCACAATATTGATACAGTAAAGTTACCAATATGAAACTTCGTGGAAATTTCGAAAAATAACAATTTGAGCTCCTATGCCATGCATTTCCTTATTGATCGTCTATATGACATTCAAGATTACACTAAGCATTAGTAAACGAAAATCCCACCAAATTTCATTCAAGATTACATCACGCATTAGTAAGATTACTGAAAAATCCATAAACGTACTAAAGCACTGTAAACCACTACAGAACAAACATTTAGTCTCTAAACTCTTCAAAAATACTCACTTTAATTCAGGGTAGACTGTTCGTAAATACCACGAGAATGGTTTGCACTTTAAGTGCTCTCGAATAGCAAGTCGCTGAGAAATACTACAAAAATGGAAATCTTGACTGCATAAACGATAGTGACAGAGAAAAACTCTCATAACATTTAAAAGAAATTTCACCTTCGGAATAATTGTCTGAGAATCTTTAACTTACTCTCCAAATTTAACATATCTTGCAGATGGCACATTTCTTAAATAGATGAATTTATATTCGTCCATCCATACCTCAGCAGCACGTCTGGTATTCCTCAATGAAAATGAGTAAATTTCGACTTCATAGTCTCTTCCATTCATCGTATTGAAAAATGTATAAATATAACAAATATAAATTGACCCTAATAAATTGAGTCATAACGTTTTTATTAAGACGAAATACTACATATTACGGATAACATTCCTTAAGTTCAACTAATTCTAGGCAGTTGATGATGCAGTAGTGTGACCAGTCCTTAAGTGGCGAACAGTGAAGAAATCGAACACAAAAGCGACCATAAGCTTCCTCTGACAAAATGTGGATTCAGAAAAATGATTCCTTGATTCTGCACCACAGGACAGCTTTAAACATTTTGAATTCCAATGGGTACATCCATTTGTTTGTATAAATTCTTCCGTGATAATTTAGCCAAAAGTTTGTAATAGTACAACCTCTACCATAATAATTTCGTCATTTATTTTAGAAGGTAAACGAATGGGTTCTACTTCATGGGGTTTATGCGTCAATAAAAAACAACAAAAAGACAAGTAGAATTCGAAAACTAGAGTAGTAAGCAAGCTTTTCTTAGCTGGTAATGTTGTTTTCACTGCTCCAAACCTCATCTACGTGAACCAATGCCGTTATATTTCAACAATTCATTAAGAGATAGTAGTTTCGAGTCAAATCCCAAACAAGGTCAACGAATAGGTTTCAAACTGCTCAAAGCTGTATCCATCCAAATCGTAAAGTGACTATTGTAAACTTAACACAACGCTAGACAGAAACCTATGACCGCTTCGAAGAATACAAGGATCGAACACGTATTAAAGTGAATGACGACTGCTTAAGTACGTGCCCAAAGTTTTTAAATTACAGTTTTAGAATTCACGTTCGGAAAATTGGTCGTTATGTAGGCAGTATGAAAGACCACAAAAGACATAGTTCAATGCACTAAGGAAATGGTTGTGTATAATGTTAAACAAAGGAAAAATGGAAGTTCCAATTCACATCAACGATCCAAAATTAGAGACAAAGAAGTACTTATTAGACATGAACATTATTTTGGTGAGTTGTACACGTGAAACGATAGCTCATGATTAATCAGCGCAAATGATGGACCTCATAGGACATTAAACGCATAGAAGAAAACAATCTAGTAATAAAACCTCTAGCCTCATAAGACCTTAGTAAAATATTATGATGTTCAAGGATTCACTATAAAAGAAAGTATGCACTGTACTTCTACGAGTGATAAATAAAGATGGAAGTTTATTATGGTTCATTCTGTCGATGATCTATGGAAATACTAGCGATGTGTTAGAAATAGCTCATCTAATTTGTTGTAAGCAAAAAAGTACGATTCATATACTCAGAATGAAAAGAGTACTTTCAAAAAAGTGCTTTGAAAAAGCGTGATTGAAATGTAATAAGTCTCACATGACTATTTTATCAATCTTCAAAGTTTAAATACTAAGAATAATTCACTGATGTGAAAAATTCCTTTCATCCTTTCATTCGTTTTTGAGTTTAGGAACCCTTTGCTGAAAATGAAATCACTGGTGATCAAATATTGGATAGGATAAGATAATAAGATAATTATTGGCGTTGATCAATCCCTTGTGGTTGGATGCTCCCCGCATTCATGTTCAACGTGATATCGTGGAGGTGGTTGAATGCGTGCTTGGTCTATAC
>KN716325.1:87317-104610 GCA_000816705.1 Dictyocaulus viviparus | reverse complement strand
AGGGCTTCGGTAGTGTAACGGATCAGCACGGTAGAATGGACATATGTAAGTGCGGGTACGAGTCCCGCCTGAGGTTCCGAGTTTTGCGGCCATCTCAGCGCAACTATGGACATTATGATACCATTGCAAAAATGCAATTAAATAAAAGAAAATTACGAATATTCCACTAACGTTGTTGTTCTCAAATGAATCGTCTAAGATTGGATATTTTCAATTAAATGTGCCGAAAATCTCACCTGACAACAACTTCAAATTAACACAAGCTGTGGTAGGCATTGAATCGTCAGATCCCTTTAATAATGTTTCAGTTTTCTTATATTCGGGATGATTCGCTAATTGTAGTTTTGAGGACTTTTCTATGTTTGTTAATCGTTCCATAGTGGCCTAAAAATGCAGCATAGTAGTTCGATGGTACGAATTCAATCCAACATTATTCACATATGCATTTGGTGGATTTATTGTTATAGATCCTATTGACGATTCTCTACAAATCTCTCTTAATTTGCGGTATCTATAAAAATTTTAATTTGCTCTTTATTTATTCTTCATTCATAACGAAATACTTTTAAATTTATTTGGTATGGAAAATGAACTAAGGTGCCTTGAAAAAAAAATTCGTCAGAAGACCGATGTCCATAGCAGGGAAGCTATGGACATTGAGGCTTACACAAAGTACTCCCTAATTTTTGACGTGATAGCTTTTCAAAAATCACTAAAAAAACTAAAACTTTTTCACTAAAAAAATCACTTTCTCAAATAGGTTAATAATACAGTAATTAATAAGGATTCTTTAAACAAACCGCGCATTTTCCCTGTGGCTCTAGCAGTCGTTTTGACATTGAATCAGCAACGTCACCTGGAATTTAAAAAATCTTGAAGTTAGTGAAAAATCGATTGCAACGAGTTTTCTCTTTTCAACAATGTAACAAATGTCATACTGTGAAACTTTTTTCATTCTCTTGTAGCGCAAAGAATCAAACAGTGGCACATCATGAGGGTCGATTAATTAAGAAAAGTCAAAGATAATCTTACAGTTCTTGTTGGTGCGACAAAATTTATTCGAATAAAATTTGCACGCGGATACCGGGACACATTCCGTGTGGTTTGATTGCTCTTCTTCAGATTTCTTACTTGAATCATCCCTAGAATCCAGCAGTGAGTTTGTCAACATTATCTGCAATACAATTGTTATATAAAGTAAAATTACAAAAGGATAAAATAAGAGAAAGTGCATCATCCTATCCCTTTAATGTATTAGATGCAACATTCTTTGTTATATTTAATCTGTGTACCAGTTAGTATTCACTGCTTCCAACTACATAATTCATGTAGAAAGTGTATATAATTTACATACGTTCAGAATATAAAACGATTTCAAAGAATAAAAAAAGAGCATCATTTCTCACAGTTCTCTTTCGTCTTTGACGTTCTGGGATGCTCTTCAGAAATATTCCTGGACCTTGCCGTGAGATCTGTTGCAATATCGTGGGTATGATTGTGTCGCTACTTTGACGTTTTCTGTTACAAATATGAGTCAAAGTAGATGATTGAGTTTCTAGCTTTGAAAATATAACATGATAACTCTCAGCCACAAAAATAAAAACTGTTTTCTCAGGAAGAGTACCCGCAAAGGTCACAATGTTTATCGGAACGAGAGATGTCTGGGTAAGACAATTTATGAAACCAGATAAGTTATGGTGCAGATCAATCAATGTAAAAAAAGCGTAATTTTTCGCGTTATCAACTTATGCGATTGACATGTATACGAAAGTTTATCACCTTGAATCTCTATATCGTATAGAAGTTATTCCATTTGTGACGTCGTTATCGTAGTCGGACAACGTGTCGACACTCGATAGTGGTGTTCTGAACGCTGTGCACTCGTTTTCATCTACAACACTTAGAATTTGAAAGCGTTTCTTTTAAGAACAGAGTTACTTAACACATTTACATGTACATCCAACATTTGCCACATCAAGAATACGAATTCATTGAGAACATTTACTGCACAACAATTTCGACGAACACCAATAAATATTGATATTACGAAATGTTTCTCGAAAAAAAAAAACAGAGTTGTGACAGCATGCCATAAAAACGTTACATTCTTCCTTCATTTAAGCTAAAAATGACTGTTAATTTTATGACCAAGAATTCTCACAATAGTTAGCCTGAGCAAAGCATTTCATATAATGGTCGTGTAAATTCAAAATTGATATTTATTGTAGACTTCAAAATCTAAGTCTTTGAGACAACGGTTTGCAGCTTTTTCTTTAACCTAATCTTGTTGCTTTGAAATTTCATTTGAGCACAGTAAACGTGAATTGAAAACAAACTGTTAATTGAAAGCCTTAAAAAACTGCTAAATATTAAACGTTAGTGCTAAAATGAAATGGAGCTCCGTCAATCCTGTTAAGAATAATGACTCATGTGAAAAAGTTGAGGTATCATGCCAAGTCTTCAATGCGGAGCAAAACGGTTGTAGAACGTTAGAGTCGAAAAAATTATCATATATTGAAAGGTTTTTTAAATTCGTATGTATTCTCTTTCGGAAGCCTTACCAGTTTGCGGTTACTCCCCAGGTCTACCAACTCTGTACGGACTAGGTCCTCATTAAACCATCTACACGATATTATTACGTTGAGTAAAAATACGTAGATGCATTCTCTTCAACACAACACACATTGATATCAGATGAGCAGCCTTTATAAACTCCGTCCTGCTTATTCTTTGAAAATAATTTGTTACCAGTTTATTGACCCTTGAAAAATGAAAGGGCTGACTTTCCCGAACTGATTTAAACACGAATCACACTACGTCGCATCCTATGATTGAATTACATGCCCCCAGGGATTACTCAAGTAGTACATCATTCATTAGAATTTTGAATTTAAATATGTAAAATTATATTGTGGACTCGAAGACAATCACGGCAAGGGGATTGGCGACCGAGGTCATATTGAGCTATATTATTTGAAGAATGAATGGATTTGCACATAATTTTCATGCAAAACAGTAAGCAATGCAATAAAGATAGCTACGTGCTAATAGAAGCAATGATAAGAGAAGATACTGCTCATTTAGAAAAAGCTAGCAGTGCATGGTTGAGCGAGAACTGTATAGTAGGTATATATGTAGACAGTGAGAGGAAGTGAAGTGGGGAGAAAAGTGGTGAGTTTTGCTTGCACCATGTGTAATAACCAGTTTGTCTCTGTCACCTGCGGCATCGAGCACAGCACGATGCTCCTCGAATTTCCTCATATGTTCTGCCATCGTGGGCAGCGCCATCATCATCACGTTCACAACTGAAAACACATTTGCGAATACACTGGCCAATAGTCTTATTTGGCAGTAACCTTGCAAAACTAGCTCACATCAGCTCTGTAAAAGCTTTGCTAACCTACCCATTAGTATAGTATATTGTATCCATGGAAGAGCACAAGCTAATTGTGACTAGCAGTCGTAAATCACAGTGAAAGAAAAAGCGCATAATTGCCTTATCAGCAAAAAAGTCCCGAGACTGCATCCGTGGATATATGATGGAGAGATTGCTGACAGGTAACAATCTAACAGGTGAAGTAGGCTGCCGGTTTGCAGTAAAAGGCGCAAACCAAAGCATCAATTTCCTCATTTGAACATTTCCCGATGCATACCAAGAAGATCAAGTATGACGTCATAAGACTGGTTGAGACAAGAAAATACAATACAATCATTACTTAATGCTCCTTGTGACACTAGAGAACAATTTTACTCTCCAAACATTGAAGTTTGTGAAGTTTCTGTAGCACAGTTTTAATCGTAAATTTTAACTTGGTCATAAACGTCTTATTTTTGAACAGGAAACGATATGCACCTAAAATTCAAAACGATAAAAAAGTTTTATTTTTGTGTTAAAAGTCTTCATTGTAAACTCGTCGACGTCGTACCATGCACTATTTTATAGATCGTTGCTAGTGATGTCAAAGACAAAATTGGCTGTAGAAGATCGTTTGAAGAAGGTCACATATATACACCCAAAATGAAATAAATAGCGAAGACGGCTTTCCCAGTTTACAATGACGAACATGCTTATCTTAAGCAACTGATTATTCAGATTTTCAATAGCTTTCTAATGACTTCAAACTATGAACTATGACGTGAACAGAAGCGGTGATTTAGGCTACTTTTTGCTCTGAGCACCAAAATCCTCAGTCAGTTATACAAGAGTTTCGTGTCAAACACCTCCTTAGCTTCTAGTGAGATCAACCTGGACGTAAAGAAAAGATCTTCTCGAGGCATTACTAATTTACGAAAATTACTCACACTAAAAAATGTTATACAAGAACAAGAATAGTACATACGATATTTGAAACAATTCAATACATATGATCAACGTCTCGGAATGTTGGACGTAGAACAAGGTTTATTATGCATAATTCAACTCGCCATTGAAAAAGTGGCGCTAAGAGTTTACTAAAGCAGGTGAAAGATGAAATTCGATGCTTTGACCTACGCTAGAGATCGTATTAAGAAGGTGAGTAGATTGTATTGAACAAATTTGACGAGCTAGAGTGATACCCTGGACTACTTCTGCATGAGATGAGGGGAATTGCACGATTCTTCGACCTCTAGTCACTCAGTGAAAAAATACACTGTTAACAAAATGGAGAAAACAACATAAATAGCAAAATAAAGAATTCTTTATAAAAACCCACTGAAAACAGGTACAGTAAGTAATACGTAGTAAATTATTAGATAGAAGAAACCGATAGAGCAAACAAACTGAGAATCGTGCAAAGAAAAAACGAAAAAAAAAAGTAAAACTAAAAAAACAAACAAAAACATCAAACTGAGAAAAATATTGCCTGGTTCAGTAGCAATTTGTGCAACCTCTTCACAATCGTATGTACTTGTAGTTTGTGTCCTTGAACTGAAACATTTTCTGTTTATTCTCTTATGATTTACAAAAGCTGGATAGCTTTAGCACTTCTAAATTCTATCAAAATATCTTCTTTTGAGTTGCATTTCACTCCTTCCGATGCCTTAACATGAATCATTTCGAGAAAAATAGCTAACAAAACAGAAGATGCACTATAAATGAAATACGTAAAAATTTATAACCTGAGTTCCTAGACTGACTTTTTAACAATGTAAAATTTTATCGCTTTACTACTTTATTCTCGTATTAATTCACCGACAACGGGTGAATCCATGGCGCGCGCAATATCGTGGCCCACACCACTACGTACGCGCCCCATAAAGGAAAATTGGAAATTGAAGTAGAAATCAAAGCTCTTCAAAGCAAAGAAAGTTCAAGATTTTTCCTAAATAATCAGTTAGAAATTAAAAAAAAACATGAAATATTGCTAAATATTAAGCTGCCCATTTAAAATCATCAAGAATCACACCTTGCTCCAATCTGAAACTTCTTCATACGGCGTAGTTTAGCAGCTTTCTCTCGTCTTTTTAATGTAATAAGAATGCGTATATAGACGAATAATACAAGAATGCAGGGTATGACAAATGATATTATAGATGAACCAATAGAGAACTCGGCATTGTAGAAGCGACACTCATGCGAATTGGCATCTGGTGGCCGTACATTCACACCTGAAAGCTGCAATTGTTAAATTAGGAATAAAACATTAGGTTTAGTATAATTACATCATAAGATGAGGTGCAGTGGGTGAGTGGTGGAGGTGCGACAGTGACATGGAGCCGCTAATCAGTTTACGGCCGCCTCCTAAGCTTACCAAACCCACCATCCCTCCATAAATAAAAAATAGGTATCAGAGAAATCTGAGTAAAACAACTAGCAATGACTGAAGAGTAGTTAACTCAAGTCATTGGTTAAATCAGGCTCGCATTCAATCACCTCCACGATATCACGTTGAGCAGGGGAAACTCGATTAGCTCTAGGCACAAAATCTGACTCTTGTAAACTCCGTAGCAACACTTCATCAAAGCCATATTTTTCTTAAGAGTGTTCGCGGTAAAAATAATATTAAGTTTAGAAAATAACAACAATATTTATTGTTAATATTTTACGCTTCAACATTTATCACGACAGTCATTTGGTTTTAAACAGAATTTTGCAAAATTATGATATGAGTGCCGACCATAATATCCCAACCCAAGCCATAAACAGTAGCTAAAAAGACTAATGTAAAAACATCATGTAAGAAATGGCTTAAGATGGAGCTAAATGTTCGTTTCCAATTAAAACTCACCTATTCAAGTTTAGATTTTTCGTTATAAACTGTAAGAAATAGCAAAATATAAAGAACGAACAAAAATTTCCAATAATTATAACTGTTCAATTTACTGAGTTCGTAACTACATTAGAAAGAATAAAAAAAGAGATCCTAAATATGCCGCGAATAAGAAGTGGTTATCAATTTAGTGCTGTTTGTCTTACTCAGATTCCCCTGGTACTAATTTACTATCCCCGAAGGATTAGTATGGTTAGTCTGGCGACGGCTGCCAACCTGATTCGCGCCTGCGTGTCACTGTGACGCTCTCACCATTGAGCCACGCATTACCATCAACATAGATACTAATTCCAAACTTTGATGATATCGTTTATTGATAGTAGACAAAATAAAGCAGATTTAAACCAGAATAGTTTGTTGAAAATTAATAATGACAGCCTGATTTTGGTTATTAATAGAGAAAATTTATCAAGTTTAGCACTTACAGCGCATTGCCTACAATGTTTTTACTACTGAGAACTGAGCACTAACCGAATACCATAGGGCTTGCCACTAGTAAGGAGACCATCCATGAGGCTGCAATCATCGCTAATACTCGACGGATGTTCCGAGACTGACGCGAATATTGAATTGGATGCGATACAGCCCGATATCTATAGAAATTAAAATCATTGGGCAATGTGGTGTATGACTCTTAGGTCACTTTCTGCCTTAAGAAATTGAAATAACTAATATCTTTTTAATTTTAGTATTTTCTCTGTTCTTGTTTTGTTTTTTTTGCTTTGCCTTAAATAGCTTTCCCATGTTTTCGTTTCGCAGTCTCGCATGTGCGACGTACTGAAATTTCTTTTGCTGTGACATCAACATCTTCAGAAAACGCCATGGTCGTGCCTCTGCAGAATAAATAACTGCAGAAACTATGCAACAATCTCCATACCGACTTGATTGCACTCCCATGTTTTCCTTAGTATTCACAATATGCTTGGTATGGATAAGTTATACTAATTCTCTGAGGTATTATTTATTAGGAAAGCTATATAATCATTTCCATTTATTATTGGCATTTAAATAAAAGTCATGCTAAAGTGCTACAGGAAGACCACAACCTCGATGGTCAGACCTCTTCACAAAGGTCCTAGAAAGGGATTTTGATGCTTAACAACACCCTAGAGCGAACAGAACTCATTGGATTACTCTTGCGCGCAATATGGAGAAATGGAAGTTTTACTTCTGGCCACTCGACTGTGTCGATTAACGAGAATTCAAGTGATCCAGGTGATATGAAGGTTTGAGGTTCATATTGCAATTGAATGAACTCTTGTGTGGTAGGAATCTGAATCAATAATTTCACTGGTGAAGCAAAAATCCCGATATAAATCATGGATTTGCTGTTGATTTATGAATCATTTGAATATTTTGGCAAAATAGGTATTTAAGCTCAATACATGTGATTTTTAAACAATTTTTGATAAAGATTGAGATTGAAAAACATTGTTGAAGTTCGATCACCTTATCATGCTTGAATCCTCAACATATCTTTTACTCATGTTTGAATCAGTAACATACCTTTATTTTAAGCTAAAGTTGTTAGTATTTTCTACCATTAATGTATAATATTACAATTACAAAGCGTATTGTTCGAGAAAATCACCTATCAAAACTGATGATGGCTAGAAGGAGTATGGAAGCTGTACTGCATGCAACATCTGATGCCATATAAATATCACACATCAGATTCCCAATATACCACTCGCCTCGTTGAACCTGTGTTTGAATTACACATTAATTCAGAAAATCAGCAATTCACTCCTACCTCCATATCTCTACCTAGCATTATTTTATTGATTTATACAATTATATACGATTTATTTTGAAAACCCTGTTAGTCTGTTCAGAAAAAATCAAATTACGAACTTAACAGAATGATATTTGAATAGGTTTCTTGTGAGGGCACGCTTAATCCAATGATTCATTTTTTCACTTAGATCACGGAAATGGCTATTTCTTCGAGGAATAAGAAATGTGGCATGTAGATGTTCTGGTCATATCAGAGTCAATGTCAGAAAAATCGCTTCTGGCCAAATTACATTGTGACCTATTTCTACTTTGACACACGTCGTGATGCGATCGTACTCTGCCATGCTGCTTTCGACCTTCTACAAATTCATCAACCAAATAGATCTAGCATACCTCAGAATTGATGCAATCTACTCCATAGCGATTCCATTCTATCAACATAGTGTTGCGGCTAGTATAGTAACGACCTAAGTAATTTTGTCTAACACTTAGCAGATTTCTAAAACGATACGAATCGATAGTCACATTTCGAACTCAGAGTTTTGTGCAATTTCAAATATGCTGTCTACAGTAGGTAGTAGATCAACACCAACTGAACTTTGTAAAGAAAAAACATGAGCCCATGTAGAAAGCATATTCAATGCACTTTCACTGCTCAAAAAATAACTTTCAACGAGGATGCACTTTCACTGGTAAAACAGAAGAACAAATGAATTAGCCATTCCATATATATGGTGAAATAGATTTTTCTCAATTAGGAAGTGTTTTTTTTATCGCTCGAATCAGATTTAGACTCAATGCATAACAGTCATCAGAAGTTTAATGGCAATTTCTTGTTCTAGTGAAATTGGAAGACGTTATCCTTCTTTCCCACTCATCATCTGGCTACGAGAAGTTTCAATTCCTAAGTATTGGAAATTGTACTACGTAAACGTTTGAATTTCTTTCGCTTGACGAGTCACTAAAGATACACTTCCTCAACACTCGTAATTTATGGTGTAAAAGTGCTGCAAAAACTGAACTGGTCAAAAAATAACTAAAAAGACCAGAGAAAAGACTTCACGTGTAAAATATGATTCCAGATATATTTGTCTACAGATCGCACTACTTTTTTTGATCACATTTGGTAAACAAAACAATAGCGTCAATAGTGAACCATTCCTTCTTATATGTGACTGACAACAATAATTTCCAGCAACAATACAAATTTTACAGTTATCATGCGAATGATATGATTATAGTCACTTTTCTTTTATCTGTAATATAAGAGGAGAGGAGAGGTCAGTAGAGGAGGATGCTGCTGGTGTTTTCTTTTCCGGTGCATTTAGCACAAACGAAGCGAAGTATATACATTTTCTACAGTCATAAAAAAAAATTGATTGCCCACTAAGTTCGCTTAAATCGAAAAATAAAAACAATACTTCTCAAGAATATGATATCCACAATTATGTCATTACGACCTATTATGGTTATTTATTTGCTTTTGCTACCAACTATAGTAGGTCATAATGTACGTTCCAGAAGAGGACTGTGATTTAACTCATCAGAAAGTTGAAATGACTTTGAGGAATACAGTGTATTTCATATGCTACTCTTAAGTGACTGTGAAGTCGCCTCATTATTTACGTAATAGTCGACTAGTGAAGCAAATCACAAGTCGATCAAGATGTCCAACATCATACTGAGGAAAATCCGACTGAGGCATTCTGTAAGGGTCTAATGTTACCAAAATGTTGTTGATACATAAAACATAAAAAAGAACATTTCGTTACGTGAATATCAGTCTTATGAATTACATCGATGAATTAGAACAAATCCTCTATTTATTCTTTCGAAATGCAATTTCACTGAAAAATGGTTTGATAAGTGAAAAAGTTGGGTCAAGCCAAGTTGGCTGTCGTTTTTGATCTATGATCTATCTTTCCACAAGCAGGCAGATTTGATCACTTTCAAATGGATATATATTGTATATGGGCAGATCAAGACGATTTTATTGTTCAAATAAACGAAAACAATTAAGTTGCTTAGATTGTGTTGTATACATCTGTAGAGTATTAATGGAACTCCTCTATAGAACGAGTCTACAACTGAAAAAACGGCAATGAATCGATCTTACCAGTAAGCAACTACAAGTAGTGCTTACACGAACTTTTTCAAAATAGATAACTAAAATATTTATTCTACTATTTCTATTAATTTATTTAATATTACCGCTACAAAATAATAAGCAATGGCAAAAAAATATTAGATTAAGAATCGTATAATATTATACAATAAACATTTTTCTTTGTTATATTTATAACATTGTTGATTGTTAACTTTGAATAACAAAAGCCAATGAGAAACTAATGATTTCAGTCGATTTTAAGTAATGAAATTTTGAGTCATTTGCCTCAGTGAATTGTTTTTCATCTCAGATATTCAAAACTCACAATCAATATCATATTAACGAAAGAAATTTGCATAATGAATTCGAGGATAAACGAAAAATTCACTGTTTCAGAAGGTGATGTGCTCTCTTCAACATCAATTTTCCTAACATTAATGAATATTAAGCATCAACAACATATTCCTGTGCTTTTTTTCAGTCCCTGGGATTTCACTGTCACTTCAGAGCAAATTTTGAAAGAAAATGACGTAAAGTCCGAAAACATATGAAATTTGGAGATGTGTATTGATTTGATTATCCTAGCTCTCCCATCTTCTTTGACAAGCTCACTAATGTTTTGTTTTATCGTTGTTATTTATTTATCGTTTATGTTTATCGTTTATTATTTATTGTTGTTATCTTGAAACTAAAAAAAAAACCCATACAGACTCACATGAACGTAAACAGCATACGGCATAACGAACAGAGCGACGAGAAGATCAGCGACAGCCAAGCCAAGAATCAGAAAATTGATGGCAGTCTGGAGCGTGCGATAACGAAGCACAGAAATAATGACGAGTAGATTACCGAGGATTGTCACCATTGGAATCACAATCAGTACCAAACCGGCGTGTTTTATTGGCGGTCTGTATTGTAGACTCTCATTTGCTACATGATCATCTCCTGGTAACGAGAACCACGAGCTAATTAGGTCCATAACCTGCAACACGACCATTGTTACTTCACTCTAATTATAAGGTAACATGAGGATTACAATCTTGAATGAATCAAATAAACCAAGATGAGCCATGAACGTAAAGTTTGATAGCTAAGAAAAATTTTTCAATCATTAAAGAAGTCAAGCAAAATTTTGCGAAATAGAAGAGTAAGTCGTACTAAATTGACTTTCAAATAGTTATATTAAATAAATTTTGCTTCATACTAAGCGGTGAAGATACTTCATACTTCATACTTCATACTCTTCAACGTTATAACTTATGCAAGACGATGGATCACTTCGTAAAATGTCAATGCAGAACACTCAAGATTCTCCTGAAACTCCGCGAAAGGGATGGGAAGACAACAACATCGTAGGGATTAAGTCATCATCTCAATTTCTCTCAAGCTTTACATTATAATAAGAATCTGGAATTCCACATACCTCACAAGTGAGCAGAACTCAACTCATCGAGAATTTCTAGCACGCAACAACAACTAATAAGGATTTTAATGCCGCGTGCTTGGAACAGTTGATGATCAATAGAAAAACAACTGACAGGTGCATTTTACTTTCACATAAATTCAATTAAGTGAAGAATGAATTCATATTCCAGAAAATGTAAAGTGATTGAATTGAAAGAAAAATCCTTCAACAAGAAAGTAGTTTAGGTTTTCGGCACCTTTATTAAATATTTTAACTCAGCCCGTTGTTAGTTGTTAGATAAACTGATTGAGAGAAATACGGGCAGAAGCCATAAGCCAGGCGTTCATTGTCCTGCCTCTTACAGCTGTTTTAGTAAGCTACAACGAATCAGTACCTATTGGTAAGAACGAAATTTCCTTCTGACTTTCTGTAAATCATTGCTTCATTTCGTTAAATGTAACGATGTTAGCGTTGTTTGACAGCGTGGTGATTACGTCACGTTCACACTCAGCTCTTAGAACTTTCATTGATGGCATGTTGAGCAGCCGTCATTGTTAGGATGCTCCAAAAGACGCAATATGAATGTTTTTTTTGTAATTGACAAAAAATATTCATTCGATTATAATTTTGTTCTCGCCAAAGTAGAGATCGGTGCAGATGATCACCATCAAAATGCCACCGGCGGTAAAATCGCTAAGATCATAGACGGATGATAGATCATAGACGCATGAGAATTATCATAATATACACATCAGTTTCATGAAAACGAGCCATTTACGTAAGTACGTAGATGATGGTTAGGTCGGAAATTTTATGGGAAAATTGAAGAAAAAATATTGACTAAATCTAAAAACAAAGTAATTATTAACTTCAATTTTTTGTAAGTTTCATAATCAACAAATGAATTCTAGTGTAACAACAACACTAATAACGATTCTTGTAATTACTAACAAATCGATGGTTTCATTGCGAAAAAGTGAAAGCAATAAATCGTATTACAATAGTAGATCATAGAAATGAGGGAAAAAACATTAAAATAGACAAACAACAACAAAACGACCAATAATAAAATCATTTTTGCATAGCTCAACGTTGATGCAAATATTTTCAAATGCAAACAACAGCGAAACGAGAAGAAAATTTGAAATTTTAGAATTGTTGTTATTTGCACTTCTCATAATAGTGGACGAAGAAAAAAAATAAGTCACCCTTACACCAGCAACTTTAAAAACAACGAAGAAGTACTATAAATTGATCACGAAAACGAATTTCCTCTCATAATATGAGCTGAGCCAATTGAAAATTACATGATTGAACGCTGAGTTTAAAAACTGAGTTCTTCATAAGAAGCTGGTTGTTCATTCGTCGTTATCAAAGCATACTGGACTGAAATGAGGGCTAAGTAAGAAAACACGCAAAAACTCTAACTCAGCAAATTGTGAAAGAGTTTGTAATTACTCAAAATTGGTAGAGCATATTGGATTTAGCGATGCTTATACTTGGTCGCTGTCAGGATGAGGACACGAATTAAAAAGGGTTCAGGAAATGTATTTATCTCATTTGAGATAAAAGGATTTGAGCTCGAAGAAATTTGAAACAAGCGATCTTGAGAGATAAATCAAAAAAAAAGAAATCTAGAGACTACGATGAAGTGATAGATGAATTCGAAAGCTACAGTATTTATAACTGAATGTTTTATACATTACTCATGTATTTTTATGGTGAATCAATTATTCAGCTTATCACAAAAGCACTACAATCTTATTTTGAAGCTGATACATGTGATACAAACGACATCTGATTTTCGGACATTCTACTTTTTCATTTCGACACGAAATCACAACCACTTTTCTTTTCAAAGGAAATAACCCGCTGAAACGTAAACGCTTGAAAGTTTTTGAGAATAAGAAATGAAGTTCACTTCAATAAGAGAACTCCTGTTGTGAGTTATAAATGAGTGAGAATACCAAATAATTATTTTAGCAAGACAAATTCTTTTCAATAAAACACTGTTTACCAACAACCTTCATTACTGCTAAACAACGTTGCAGTTACAATACAACAACATAGAAATGAAAACTGCAGTGAAAAGCAAATTTCATGTTTCAAAGTTATAGGTGATATAGAGAAGGTTCAATGATAAAGTCCAAGCGTTGATAAAATCTTCTTAGTGAAATGACTTACGTCTTCGACTTTGTAGTGAATCGTGTGAATTCTGGTCGCCATAATGACTTGTAGTAACAACCTCTATCAAATCAGCAGTGTTTCTAATTCTGACACATTGCGTCAATTTACTGAGCTCGGAGGAATGGAAAACTTGGTTTGGTCGGAGACGGAATCAAACTGATGACTAATCTTTTGTAAGAACGTCGCACCTTCCACTACTGCGCTACACAACGCTTATGAAGATAATACTATTATCAATAAGACTTTTGCAGTTTAATATGAATTACTCAACCACTTACTAAGTATTATTTCTTTAGAAGCCTATTTGAGGTACATAAACTTTTTAAGTGATTGGAGGTACAGAATCATAGTTATAATCACATGTTATAGATTTAGAACTAGCATTAAGACTTTGATGATGGAATATTTAAATATAAGCAACTATAGAAAAGGTTTTTTTCAAGTATAACAAATGAAGCAGAAAAATTTCCTTCGAAGCTAGTAGTAGGAAATGAATGTTTGTGAAATAAACGGGTGAAAGGTGGTGGTGGGAGTGGCATCTACGTGTTTATAGGGCGGAGCTTAACTAAAGAAACTGAACATGTCAAGGGAAAAAGTAGTAACGAAACAGAATAAAAGCACAAAAAAATAATTCTGATAAGAAAAAAAAATTTCAAGGAGATCTTCATTATATTAGATTGACGTCATTTCATTATCTTTTTTTTTGCGAAGAATCGAAGATATCTCGAGATGAAAATTACATCAATAACGATCCCCTTGGATTTTTTCTTATAATGTTTATATAATTGATTGTATTTTTTATCTGGAAGTTTCCCTGAATCAGGTGTTTTCTGTTTTGTAGAAATGTAGTGCCACTTTGAAACGCATGTAGTCATTTTAGAATCATTATGGAGCAGAAAAATAAACTTGCAAGATATCTGTTTTTCTTCAAGATTAAAGCTGAATGAGTTTTTAACAATAGAGGATAACCGTATAATCACATGAATAATGAGATTTTCACTCATTTGACTAGCAAATCTAATATCGACTTTTTTTGTTCAACAAATAACTGTTGCCAACACTTTCTCGTCAAACGAGTGAAATTTACTTAGATGCACAAAATACTGTATTGAGGTAATTTTTTTTCTTTGAAATTTTTGACCAATTGACGTATTTAATTCGTTGTGTGTTTAGAAAAATATCAACATGTGGATCAACACGTTGGATTAATAGAATAATACAACGCCTGGTTGAAATTCTATTATTCCACAAGAAGAACAATTTTCTAGAGCTTCAGCTGACATGGAACGTTGGTGATTTGATGGCTGGTTTTGTTATTGTTTATATATTTTAATGTTTTTATCCTCAATTTTATGATCTATGATTATGATACGATTTTTGTTGCATCTGTTGATTGATCTGCTTTGATTGATTGTACAAATCGATACATTAAAATGAAAAAAAGATGAAAAAGAGAAACAAAAGACCTCTATATGCCTCTGAAATGAGTGGAAAGAAAAAAGTTGAAATAAATTGGTTTTAAAACGAAAGAAGTCACACCAATATTCAAATATTGCAAAAGTGCGTGGGATTGTAAAGAATATTATAGAGTACTTCGAAAAGTTTCAAAACACAAAGAAAAAACGAACTTTAAATAATATGAGGGTACATGAGAGTATTATAAGGATTCAATCACTCTAAATGTTTTTCTTTCGGCATCATCAAATTGATTAGACATAAAAAAGAACTGAGTTCAAAGTTTACAAGCATAATAAATTGAAAGAAAACAGGACGAAAACAATTTCTTAAGTAAACAGTAAACATGACAGGCAAATTTTAACTCAAAAATTATTGAATGTACGAATAAGTTCATTACGGTCGAACTTATTCATCGTTTACATCCTCATTGATTGATTTCTGCCGATGAGTTTAAGGATCATCATTAACATAGTATAATGAAAAAAATATATATATATATATAAATAATGTATGTATGAAAAATTTTTCACATCACTTTGAGTTATAACCAAGAACCAATTCTATTCAAATAATTCTCATCGCATAAAATTTCACGAAGACTTTTTCTGTATATTAAATCATTCATTCATTGACTTCCTAAAGAAACAAAAAGCTGATGAAATGTATACTGTAGAATAGATGGAAACGTCTTCAATGAGTTTCGATGACTGTTGCAGTTAGAGCCTACATTTTTGATCCTTCAGGATAATTTGTAGCAAATCAAGGATCAGATTGGTTTGTTGGACGGTTAGTTAAAGTCCATTCGATAGCGATTAACGATGTCTCCCATGCAAGTAGAAGCACCGGTAGATCAACATACCTTTGAAGGCCAAGACAGAAGGTTCAGAAACGAAGACATCTCGGTGATCATGTTAGTAATTTAATCACTTGTCATTTGAATTGAATACGTATGAAATTAAAGCAAACGGATTTCATCCTTTATAGAATTTAGGGGTACCAGAAAATATGAAATGACGAATTGAAGACGTGTCAGTGACGTCACGCATAAGCGTTGATTTCAATAAACAGAAAGTCATTATTACTAAATAAATGAAGATAGGCGGGTTTTAATCATAAAATCACATGATCGTATGAAATTTCAGACTACGTGTGACCAAATTGACAGCGTTTATAGATCAAACTTCTGAGGTGTATGATAAAATGATTTAATACTAGGAAATTTTTGAAAATTTCAAATTCATCTCATTTTTCTGACAAATAAACTGACTTATTCATAATTTCTGCGATTGAGGTTAGAGTTCCAGAGTTTGTAGTGTGAGTTCTATAAAGTTTCTATAGAGTACTACGTAATGTGAAGTAGTGAAAACCAAATTCACACGTATGAATTTTCACGGATCTTTATAATTCCAGTTTTATTTTTTACATTATATGTATGTTTGAGGACTATATCCTATTTGACTAGTAATAGCCGTAATTACGACGACTTAAACCTCATACATTTCTCTCTTTGACCTCCTCCTTATTTTACACAAAAGTCTCAAAAATACAACAAAGCAGTGCAGCTGCGCTCGGTAGTACATAACGATTTTTTGGTAGATTACGATGACAAATGTGTATGGTTGATCAGCATATCAAAATCGAAGCCGCTAGATTGAGTCTTGAAAGCATTTTTCGCAAATACACTCGACTTGCTCAATTCGTTTCCGTCTCATCTAAGGATATATATTTTCTATGATATTTCGATCGTCGAACAGGCACAATAGTGAGCCCTCATAACATCGAAATAAAATCGATCACGCAGCTCACAGCTTGCAAGAGTTAGAATATTTCCCTTCAAATTTATATAGTGTTATAGAATACACCAGTTTCATGGAATATCCGAAAAGCAAAAGCTCATCAAATTGTCTGGCTTTCATCTCATTACATACAACGAAATTGATAAACAAGCGAGGTAGGCCATTGGCTAATCCTTAAAAACGTTGCCATTGGTTGAACCTCTTTATGTAGTAATGAGTGATTTTGTAGGCATCATAATCATATAGAATATTTTTTTATAAAAAGTGATCAAATAATGAGGAACATTACAGATATATTATACTAGATAAAGATAAAGGATAAATATTAAACTAGATTAGTTATATATATATA
>KN716325.1:57053-80646 GCA_000816705.1 Dictyocaulus viviparus | reverse complement strand
TATATATATATATATATATATATATATATATATAAGCATGTATATTATCTATCATTATATCATCTAACCAATATATATGTACCAACTCGTCTTACCAATTTGAATCCTCATTATTGTCTTTTCAAGCCAGTTGGCTGCTTAAAAGAATGATTAGTTGCGGATTATTCGACCCAATTTTAAGCTTATGAACAGAAATTAATGGGAAAAAAGCTTTGAAGTGCGGACGCTACTTTGTTTACCGATTTTGTCCCTTATATCATTTGTAATATATTAGTACCTCAACCATTACCCTACAGAATAAGTTACAGTAGTGAAAAATTGGATTTATAAAGTGAGTTAATGGATCACCAAAAATTTTAATGAATCATACATGATAATATTTTTGATTCTATACAGAATCTTTAAAATGTTGCTGAGCTGAAACTATTTCTTAATTTTCAATTAAAGAAAAAAAAATTGATCACGACTTTAAAAGTTCACCTCAGGCATTTTGATAGATGTATTCTTATGAAAAAGCAAAGCATGTCAATAATAAATAAGAAGTCAAACAAATACTTGGAAAAATGATCTATGTAAACAAGTAATAAATTAGTTATAAAGCATAAGTCCACTTCAACATTTACATCTGCTGAAAAAATCTCATCACTTAGAAGAAAAAGAATTAGGAAAGCACCTGACAATTTTTACTCGTTCATTTCGCTTTTTTAAGACGTCTGAAGAGCTTTGGAAATATGGAAAACACCAGGAACATCATCTGTCAGTAAGGAGCGCAGAATTTCCTTTTTTGCCTAAGGGAAATCATTCATGAATTATTCAAAGAAACCTGTTGAGTTGTTTGTTTGAAACTATTAAGGAATTTTTCAGTCTAACAGTTGTCATTCATTGCCAATTGTTATAAAGCTAGGCATTTGAGCTTAATAAATGCGAGAAATATTCTTAAGGTATACAGATTTTAGTCAAAGATCGTATTTGCACAAGTAAGCGTTTTGTCTGATACACTTAATGATTCTTCAATTACCTAGAGTGTGAAGCGAGAGGTAGCATGCGTCCTGCTTATCTTTTACTCACTAGTCTCTACTGACCCGGAGAACTCGCTAATCTACTAAGCATGGGGCTGGGCTGTTCAATGGAGCGAAGTGGTTAACAGAACATTTTGTTTATGGGAAACTTGATATATTTCGTAAAGTAAGTAACACATACATCACCGATGCATCGGTCATTCTGCATCTATTGGTAATGACGCGTCTCTAACGGTAACGATCTACCAAGTAACGACATAGAAAGGGAAGGCGAAGTGACATCGTAAGATAACTGAGTGATCAATGGACAAGTAGTGTAAGCGATAGTAGTGTAAGAAAGATGTAACTGTACTCTTTTAGAACATTAACTTATGGATAGGTGTTTGTTGACATTAGGACGATGGTTTTGTATCTACGTGATCTACAGGCCGCGTATGAAATAAAAGAAGAAAAAAACAGAGAAGAAACGAAGAAATAGAAAATGTTATGTGGTTCAAACAATTTGTGAAGGTGTTGTCATAGAGTTCTTAATTGTTCACAGCCTATAACAATTGAACTCACTGCTGAAAAATAATATTGATTGCCCCCAAAACTACATATGAATAACGAAATACACAGCACTGTTCACTCAATGATTAACAAAATCGCCAATATTGGATCAGATTTGATCTCGATATCGATCGATATAGTAGTACAGTTGCTTCATTACAGTTATTGAAAGAGTTTGGAATACCTTATCGTTCCAGAAATGTATATATCTGATATGTAAAAAATCATAAGACGAGAAGTTTCTACAATTTTGAATGATCTATAGGCAACAATTTATTGTAAAATGAATTGCAGTGTTCTGATATAAAAATTTTTAAACGTTTTCAATTTCAAAAAACAAACAATAAACACAATAGCAAATATTAAAAATTATCATTAAGAATTATTGTTTACATTTTTAGAAGTCAAAGAGACGAAGTGCTGTAGGAAATTAAATTCGATTCTCTTTTTGGTTTCACAATCAGTTTTAAGGCCCCGTTTGTTTGTTGTAAATGATTTCATGTCATTGAGTTTCTCATATCAAAAACAACACTATGTACATCAACAGTAATTGAAAACGATTTATTGAACTGATCTACGAGCTTACAAAATGATCTATTGAACTGATTCACGAGCTTACATGTTAATTATAACAGAGTTTATTCTTTATCTCAAAAAATATGTATGGGATAGAGTTCATCTTTTCGTCATTTATGTTAACAAATGAAAGATCGAAGCGATTCTTTATGATTCAGCTGATTCACAAAACGTTTACTTTTCAGTAGTAATCGTATCTGCTTCTTGCTCAGTTTACTAACAGTTGCTAAAGAAGCGATCTTAGAGTCATTTAATGATTCAGAAATTGTCAATCTTTATATTAAACTCAAAAGTCTAGCACGTCTTCCATTGTCACTCTTATAAAACCGTATAGTTATATACTGAAAAACTAAACGGAGTTTGAATTTTCCCATTCGACGTCCAAATATCAGAAGATCTTATACAAGACCACTCCACTTGTATACATCCTACACTCAACATCATCCTATTCAATATTGTGATCTTTCCGGAACTTTCTAGACATTCAAATCGATTGTAACGCTGCTTATAAACAAATTGTGTCTCTAACCAGTACTGATAATCAGATAGATGATCAGAGTGATAAATCAACAAAGAGCATGATATATCTCCCAGCTTCAGTAACTTATTGGAACGCTTCGACGACGATTCAGACCTAACCTCAAACGCATAGATTTGATTTGATCAAATGTTTTTGTAACCCATAGGGTAATAACGTGCATTACGTTTGTGGATTGGATGTGTAATAACGGATTTCAATAACGTATCCACCTAATAGCTCTCCACCACATCATAATTGTTCTCTCTCAATTTCAATAGATCCCGAGAAATTCGAGTAAAACAAGCTTACTTGAATAGTAAGAAACTATTCGATGCAAAATTTACTCGAACGAAGAAATTCTAACATTCTAATTTTATTAGTGATAAGTGGGTTATTCTTTGGAATTTTACTTGTCATTAAGATAAATCACCAAGGAATTTATACTTCTCACAAGTCAACACGTGTTTGTCAATGTTTAACTTCAAGGCTTACACTTCGATGACTTCGTAAAACTGTGCCGCATCGATTTCCGAGAAAAAACTACCGTACAGTTGTTGGAACGATTGAAAACGATATAATGGTCTTGTTCTATTGATTTGAATGAGTTGAGTTGATTTGAATCGTGTTGAATGTATCACTAAGCACAACAATCAACAAATATAGGATAATCTTTGGTTCATTAGAAAAAAAAGGAATAAAAATCACTAGCTATATTTTCTTTAGCCTTATCTTTCGCTTTCATTGGACGCACAAAGAACGGTAGTGATAAGAACAAAGATTTAATACTAAGGGTTCTAATTGATCAACTGAACCACTTAGTTGACAATACTCGATAAGGATTTCTTGAGGCATTACGTCTTTGAAGTAAGAAAGAAATTGAGGACAAAAAAACTCACAGAATTTTTTAACATCAACTTCTTAAACGTTGCAACAAAATCATCCCGTCGACAATAGAAAGTAAAAAATACGAAACGCAGATATGAAAAGAAATGGAAAAACTTTGTCTGACATCTCATTTTTGAGTTTCATTGGCTATAAAATTCATGAAAACGTTCTATACAAAACGACACAAAAAAGAACTGTAGTTTTTATGTGAGTGTGTACTCGTAAAGCACTCATCTCGCACGAACGATTTAACAAGCAAATTTCCCTCACCATAACAACGTATTATAATTAATGTATTTTTTTAACGGATTTGGTGGAGGTGGAAAAAGTCAGTGAACTGAATCGGGTCACTGTGGTTAATATAATGTTTTGGGCCTGATAGCTCATCATTTCAACTCTGAGAAACTAAAGGGCATCACTTTTTCTCGAAGAATTACGTCAGCAGTCACAGAGAAATTAATGATGCAACTTTTTGACCGTGTTCTTTCTTTAAATTTCATAGAAGAATGAGAAAGTCTATTGAGAATCAATCTTTAAGTTCGTCTTCAACTAGTCATGCAATATAAGGGGTTCCTTTGTATTGCAGCTCATCAAAGTCACTGAAATGTCGGGACTCACAGAAAAAAAAACTGAATGGTTGAAGAAATTTGATGTTCATCAGTGATTTCTAAAATACTTAAGATTCAAAAGTAAAGAAGAAACAGAATAGAATAAAAGGTTGCTGAAAATGATAACTTGACAATTTTTTCGGTATTCTTAGCATTGCATTCTTTTAAAAACTTCCCGATTACTCAGAAAGGATCGGTTAAAAAGAAGAAATATAAAGAAAAATTTAATTTTTTAAGCATTGCTTCACGATATTTTTTTTCAGACAATGGACTTTTGTGAAAATGAGAATTCATTAAGATGTACGTGAGTTACGGAGGAAGGATTTGTTTCCCATAAGTATTCATGGAGCAGATGCTTTGCTATTTTATTTCATCGCAGTTCGTCATGTTGAGCCACACACTATTTCAATTCAATTTGAATATGAAATGAAAATGTATAGGTTTAAAATCGCCTTGATACAATTATAAATTAGGAAATCTATAAAAGAAATGAGGCATAGATGATTAACGAGTGATCTGTGATCGTATCACACCTTACTGATCTTCGAAATTATGATGCTTATAAGTGAAAACGAGTAAAAACGATACGATACATCAGATGACGTTGTGACCGACGTATGAAATAGATTATAACTGCAAACGGAAGTCAGTATAAAACGAATGTGAATGAGAGAATGCAGATTAGTTATTTTCCGCTGAATGATGCATAATAGACTTGAGGCAAATGATAAGAAATGTAATCACGATTTCAAACACATTAATTAGGCACTACTATCAACAAGTTCAACGCATCCAATAAGTATTCAGAAAACATCGTCCTTCTTCATCTAGAGCATACTGAAATGAAACATTTCTCATTTCCTCTAAATAAACACAACAACACATTCCCTTTTACACTAACAACAATAACGACAACAAGAACAACAAAGTCGAATGATTCGCAAACATAGCACATATTTAAGCTTTACTATGAAAAATGTTTACGTTTCTAAATAGTTAGACTCAAGATTTTCATTTTTTCCGTTCAATAAGGCATCCTATTTCTTGGCAAAGATCCACAAAATTTATCATTCGAAACTATGCGGCAATTATCGATTTTTCCGTGTTGAAAATTTCAAGATCTGACAATTAACAATCAATATATTCTATCTATCATACAAAGAAAATTTGATAAATATCTTATTATTAGTTAAACAATTAACATTGAGAAAATAAATAGAAATTCACTTCAACCGTATGTAAATCTTAATTATTAATCAATTTCTGAATCGATCGAGTTCGATAACAACCACGACTATACGATGAAAAACGCGAAGAAAACGAGTGAATGATTTCCTTCAGTACTTTAATGTCTAAATAGTGACTGAGTTATTGAGGAGTTCCATAAACGATGAATTTTCAATGAATTTTTTAAAGGAACTCGAATAGCCTCGATATATTCACTCTCATCTAACTGACCATTTTACGACTCGTTTTTTTTTCTTACAATATATTATAATTTTGATTTTTTTCAACTTTTCATGTGCTAGCGTTACTACGAAATTACGTTGTGATGTTGAGAAGTTTCCAGCTTCCAATCCTCATTAGCATAACTTAGCACATGCAAGCTAACAGTTCGACTATTTAAAAAATCAACCAAACAATCAAGATAGCTGTAGATCGTTTTGTATTTCATCATACATAATGATGTTTTCTTTATCTATTCAAATCTTCCGAGTCTTAAAAATATTGATTGAATTTGAGTCAATTTTATTGTCTACTTTATTACTTCTATTAATTTATTGCACTATGATGCTTTTCCTTATTTCCATATATTAAATGGTTATCGCCACTAATATTTATTACAAAAAAGAGCTCCTTCAGTCTAAAATAACAATTTTTCAAGGACTGCTTTTATATGATGAGGTGGAAAATATACGGTAGTGTCATGACGTTTAAATTCTACTCATATAGGTTCGTTAGTACGAAATAACCCTTAAATTGTTGATTCGAGCAAAGAAAAAAGAAACACTGAAGAAAGTAAATATGGAATTTTCAAACCGGCGCCAAACATTGTTGCTTTTTTTTGTTATTGCATTAAAATAGCGAAGAAGTCTTCATTGTTAACGAGTTGCTAGCTTATATGAGGTAGAGGAAAGTGATTTAAATTCGTTTCAAGTCCTACGGTAATCCGAATATGATATTGAAAGCGTGGAATATTGCAGTAGATCTAAAGATGTACTCAAACGTCTTCTGATGAAATCGAAATAGTTGCTGAAAAATCACGCATCCAATCAATATTTGAGGTTTGAGATTCCTTGTCAACTTTTCTTCATAATAATTTAATGAACTCCTTGTCTTTCGTTACTTATCAAATTTTTATGAGGAAATTTTCCTTTATAGCTGTTGTATTAGGAATTTCACCAATATAGCACCATGTGATCTCCCGTTATACAACGCTATTCTGATCCTCGGTATTTTTCAAGCACACCACAAAAATGTTCAAATTGAATCTGTCATATTTTCCATTAATATTTTCATATAGTTATAGTTTTCATTTAGATTTGATAAGATTATGATTGATATTAAAGAGTAAATATGGATTATAAGTGATATTTTTTAATGATCTACCAGCAGATCATGAACATTCTTATAAAGGAGATCTTTGGTCAATAAAAAACCAACATGATATCACTAGGTCACTCTAAGTACACTTTTCTACACCAATACGAGTTATGTACTTCAAAAATAGATAACTCTTATGAGGATAAAAAATACAGTAATGATTAAAAGAAAAATGTGTAAAAAAAATGTGTGATAGTTTTTCAATCACAACATCATCGGTTCAAAGTAATTCAAAACGTAACAACGTCACCTATGCTTTTACATCTATCAACAGTTGACGTCATTGGCTTTTTTTGAAGGTAAACATTGTTTTTAAGCAAGAAAAAAAGACATCATTCAGGTCAGAATGAGCGTAGAAGAAGCATAGAGGTAGTTCGCTTGTCTGTTTTTTTCAGACAAAATCACTCAAAAGAAAACTGAATGGTGAATGGATTGAATAGATCACAACGATCAGAACGATTCAAAATAAATAATAGAGCAATCAGATAGTGAAGAGTTAAAACACTTGCATTGATTAATTCTATAGTACCGAACCTGGATAAAATCTTAACGATAATAGTGATGTTAATTTCCTCCAAATATTGTGCTTTGCTTCGAAAACGAGTGCCACTCACTAGTGAGTGAAGTTTATTCTTTTGTTTTCTTCCAAAGAATTGTAGAAACCTAATGGCATAATGCACCATACTTTCATTATTTTTGACATTCATGTTGCCATTCTAATCAGATTATTTTAAGATGAATAATTTTATCGGATGACATTTCGACTCGTAAACAACAACAAACTAAGGTGTATCACCAATGAGAAAAAAAAACACAACACTTGTGGTTATAAACGAGAAAAAAATCGTTAGAATTCGAATTATTCAATCAATGATCTGAAACGTTTTCTTGCCAAATATCGCTATTCTCGACCTCATTCGCAATAGAAAATCGAGGGGGCTCAGGTTTTGTAAACGCATAAAAGACCAGATGAAATTGAATTTATATTTCTTTTACAGTGGTGCGTTCTGAGAAATATTAGGTTTATCGGGAACTTAAGTTGATTTTTAGAATTCTGCATTCAATGTGCACCTTATGAGTCAAAATCACGTGATGACATATGGCATACAATATTTGCAAAAATAAAGTGGTATCATCGTTATGAATTTTTCGCTTATCAGATATCAGTCGACGTTGTGGTTCTGAATTTAAACCGTAATATTTCGTAATTCTATTGGTTTTATGGTATGAATGAAGATGCGACATTGTGTCAACAACAACAATAACAATATTTACGAAAATCATTCTATACAATGTTGAATTCAACGAAAGCTTCGCTAATCTATGCTCATCAGCCTTTCAATGTTGTGAGCATCATATAGAATTCATCCTCTATTAGTTGTCACAATGCGGTCAACGAACCGAGCATTCCAATGGCGTGTAAAAAATCGTCCATGAGACCTACTGCCCCTTTTTTTTAACTCAATGACCTTTCGAGCTCCCATTACTGACAGCTATCATTTGATGATCAACCTATCAATTTGAAAATTTCTATCACTATATGAATATCATTATTGAGACGTTAAAAATCAGATACCAGAATGCGATAGAACGTCGAAAATGTGACGCGATTTTGTTTGTAAACACATTTGCCTTACGACGAAATCCATCCTGATACATTTCTACTTTTTATTATTTGAAACTTCAAATTACTCCAAGTACTCCAAGATTTGACGTCACAGTTATAAAATTTCACCTGTATTACAATTTGAAACGATGAAACTAATGATATTTTATGAATTGCACCACATAAATATGCATAAACGAAAATTTAAATGAGTATATAAAGACGAAGTGTAGAAAAAGAAGCTGACAAGAAGCCCGTTATTTTCAAAGCCGAGTTCTATTGGTATACTAAAATTGGTAGTAAGTAGAAGTAACTTAACTGTAGTTTGATACAAGTTGTTGAAATTAAAGATTTGTTACGATAATGAAAAAAAATCGATAAAGGATTGGACGAAGCTGACTAGAACCACCACGAAATCAAAGGCAACACTTTCTATAGAAGTTTTAAGAAATGAAATAAACATCGAGACTTGTTATTCAAAAAAAATGGGTACGTAGTATCCTATTGTATTATTAATTATATGTATTTACAAAAATTCACAATACAGGCTGAAAAATAAAACTGTAATGAATAGTGGAAGTTCTCGTTCGTATTTGAATGCCCTCGGTCGATCAAAGTTTATCACAGTACCGAGTGCTACTGCTGGGCAGAAGCATCATTCTGATTTTTTCTAGTAGAGCGTATTCTGATTAAGTGCAATTCGGCATGTCTACATCTACGTCAACGTTTATATTTTTCATCAATGTAATTGATTGAATCAATTGTTCACTAGTTATCTCATTCAGTGAAACTTTGAGTAATCTTAAGTGAACATATCCGAATAAATCACAAGTATTTTTTGCATCGACGTTTCAAATAACGTTTAATAAATAATGGATTTCGTCAAGAAGGTGAACAACGGAAAACGTTAGTTTGTTATGTTACGGCTTTGCATGGCAAGCAAGCTTATACGACTGAAAACATGGTGATTTCAACCGTAGACAAATTGAATTTTCTGATGCACATTTCAATAGCATAAAGAATTCATTGAAATGTTGAGAGGATCGTAAAAAAATCTTTTCGTTTGTACCATTGCAAGAATTCATCAAGAAAATTATAATGTTAAAAACTTAAATTAAAAGCTTCCACTGAAGCTTAAGAAACACGTGTTGTTGACGTAGAACGACATGACTGCGGTCCTCTTCTTAGCGCAAGGAATAGACCTAGTCTATTGATACTCACTGTAGAAATATAATGAATAAAATAATCTGATGGTAGCTCTTACCAAATTATTACTCTAAATCAAAGTTAGCGACGAAAAGACTTGTTATGCCACTAGAGTCCTAGTGACTAAGCGGAAAACAGGACTACGATTGGAAAAGAGTAACTTCGGAGAGCAAAAGAGGAGTAATTTACTTAAAAATCTGTTGATAAGTAGTGTTCCTGAAGATGAGGTAGGTTTTTTTTACATTAATATATATTTCATTAGTAGCTTTGAATTCACATGTTGATAAACATGTCGAAGAAATGCAGCAAACTTTACGTAAACGCAAAAATATTCATATAAAGGAACTGTGGAGAAGGGAAAAATAAAGCAAATTCGAAAGCTGACAGACCAAATAGAAGGAGTTCACAACAATGTCGTTTGAGATTTTCATATCGAAAAAAAAAGAAAATCAAATATTTTCTATAAATCCAATTGTGTAATAAGGCGCTTTCACAAATAATTATAAATTGAGGTCGTCGTCTGGATCGCTTTCATCAAAATCATCTTCTTTGTCAGGTGTATAAATTACCTGGCCACCAACACGAACTTTGCAATTAGCCATTCGATGGTTAATAAGATCTAAATATTCGTAGATTCCATAAAAATTTCTTCCATTGTGATGATGCGTAATTAAATCTATGCAACTTTCTTTTTTTTTCTTAGTAAAGCTATCACTCACTAGCCTGTTTAGTAATTGATGTATATGGAAGATGCCGTTGAGATTTTCCTGAGAGTTTTTCCTGAACAGACTTTATGTATTTACAAATCAGAAGATTCTCCATTTATTTCAATTGATCACTCACATTTAATTTCAATTGTTCATCAAAGGATCTATTGAAATTTTCATGGGATAGTGATGATTCAACAGATGACAATGGTAGCTCAAATTTCTTGCTTGATATCCTAAAGTCGTTTGAAATTGTGAATGTTTCCAGCTGAAAATGTGTTGGTCATCAATATCAGCTACTGACCAGAAATCATCAAACCAGACCATGTTGATAGGTTTCCTACTTCCTTGAAAAATAGTTGATTCAATAATACATTGTCCGTCCTGTATATAAAGATATAAGATGGCGTCAGCTACAGCACAAAATCGAGAATATTCTTCTTTGTCCACTGATAGTTCAGGACAAATGGTTACCGTAGGCGAGAAGCCTAGCAACAGAATAACTTTAACAACAGAGGAATAAAATGCATCAATATTGAAGGGTCTTCTTCGGGAATAATTTAAAAGTGTTTATATTTATTCTTAATGCGTATGAAAAAAAGGCTATAAATAGTGAATTCCGCGTTGAACAATTATGTTTAAAAATTCAGCTTCTATTATAATGGATTTATATAGCAACCCCCATCTAAATTGACTTAGACTGTCACAACAGTATATAAAATACCAACTTATTGTAGAGTATTGAAGTAAGCTAAACCTACCTTTCAGTTGGTAAATGAATGATGCTACAAAATCCACTCCGTACTGATCTACAAGCACATCCACACAATCTAAGAAGTAAGCTAAAGGCTTAGAAGTTGACGCTATATTCATTACGTCCAACATCGTTTTCGAGTCAATATAGGAGAAGGTTGCTCTGGAGTTAAAGGCGCTCATCCTGGATTATTTCAACAATTTTGATTCCCATTAGCTGAATTACAATTCCTCACCGTTCACATATCGTACTATATCTTTTCCTCAAGGCGACTTCTCTGCCGGGAATTGTCAGTATCAGCATATTCTTTGCTTGTTGAAGTATTGCGAAAGCTAACATCTCACCACTACATGTCTTATTGTCTAATATTACATACAATTTTTAACATGTTCATAATTTTTTTCTATTTTGAATCGTAATAAAAGACACCAATCAATAACCTCTAATTAGGATGAGTCCGTTCAATTTGAAGTTTTGCAATGTCATAACCCTGAAAGGATTGGTAGATTATTAATTGTCTCTTGACGCTTAAAATATGCCCAGTTTACAACATTCAACAATGAGACATTTAAATGATAAGTTAAATTAAACGTTGGTGTTAAGCTATTCCTGCGCTGAAGGTGATGCACCTACGCATTCGTGTGTAACGTGATGTCATTCACAAACCCTGGGGGATGGCGGGGGACTGCCACCGTTTGCTGCCCTACTTTCATAGAAAAAACGAAGACTTCAATAATAATCATTTTCCAAGGTTTCTCAACAGGAAGTGAACATCTGCATCAATACGATGGCATAAAATCTACGACCACTGAGTAAAGAAAAGGAATTTGTCAACTATTTTAGGATTTACAAGAGTGTATATGCACCATAAACGAAATTAAGGACAGTAAAGATTGTACCGTTTATCTGAAAAGTGGTATAAAATTATGTTTCAAATAGCTAGTACTAGACACAAGCTGATAACTCTAGAACATATTTATTTGGTTGGAATATAGAGATTCTATATTTGTTAGCAATATTCGCTATCCTATGCCCATTTGTTAGCCTCCGAAAATCCCTCCACAAATTAATAAGACCGTATTGCCTTCAATTAATGACTTCCCATCGAAACTTTTTGTGCCTGGTACCTAGCTTGGCCAGTCTATGTGAGTCACGTCAACTGGAATTCTTTCGTTTACTATGAATGCTTTGGAAAGATTTTTCATGAGGTGTTTCCGTACAAAGGGTGGTTGGCCACATTTTGATACTATGTCGTACGAAAGTGAATTGGATCATAATCACAAATCCAAAATTACAGTTTGTGATACATGAACCTTCGGATTGTAATATAACCAGTAGTCTAATGTGTATACTTTTTGTAATTCAAGTTCTTTTCGTAACTATATAATTCATAGGTAAACCAAACACGAAAATGAACTGGAAACACCTTATTTGATCTAACTCGGAAGGAGAACTGCTGCTTTTCTACCTTACAATTCTAAATGATATGGCAGAATACCATAGCAATAAAATATTGCAACAAAATATGTAGCAGAAAACACATCAAATCCATTATAACAGTTATCCCAAATGGAATTACATAGAAAAATTTCACTCCAATAGACTAGTACTAACAAAGAAATAATTTCTCCATTAAATAGCTTCGAATGGAACGTGTTTGGAATCAGTAGAAGCAGCAATCCTGTCATCATTCTCAGTCATAAAAGTTTTTATGACATACAACAAATAAATTACGATAAATTTCATGAAATAAATTGACAAAAAGTCGCATAAAATATAGTATCCAGAAGAACTACACTGTAGCTAATCTCCATCGACGCATTGCAGAGCATACGTGGATTTCAAAATTAATATGATCATAACATTTAATCTGATATACATGAACCCAACAATTACAAACAAATATTAGCAAAATGCAGTAAGATATAGATTTAAAGTTCAAGTTTATCTTATTGACATGCAGCTGTTGATAAGTTTGTTGAGGTCTGAAACAGGCGGGAGAATGAAGTCGTCGACAGATCCTGGACCAACTCCATGCAAACGAGATTGTAAAGCAAATCGTGACTTATTCGGCCCGAGAACTCGAATGTGTCTGTAGAAATTATTCAGAAAATTAATTTGTATGGTTTTCATATAGGATAATATCTGTAATAGCTTAAGGTCAAGACACCGTAAGGGAGTGCACCTTAAATGTTTTTTAGAACAAAGTTTAATATACAGTAATAGTTAAGAAACCTTATGTGCGTATCCCGACCATTCTGATGATTATGTACTACTTGTAGTTGTATCATCATTGCGCGAGAAGGCCTATTAGTCCGACGTGAGCGCAGATCAATTACCTATAACTGTTAACACATGGAAGTAACATGACATAATGGTAAATGGATATGGGAAGTGAAAACATACTTCAAATAAACATATTGAGGTTTTTCAAATAAGAAAATAACATTCACGAACTTGCCATCCCGTCGGTTCGTTAAACTCCACAGGAACACCGTCATCAAGATGTACTAAAGACGATCCCATATATACTATGATTCTGAAAGCAATAAGAAATACTGTAACTCGAAATATATATGTATATATATGTATATATCACAAAAAAGCTCACTTGCTCGGTGTGTAAGACTCGTCATTTTTGAAGTCAAGATACATCATAACAAAGCAAATATCTGTTTTCTTTGGAAATTCTATGGTTACCGTATGCGGTTGTGGACCATCACTTTGCCAGTATTTCTCAACACTGTCATGTAATAACTCGTGTACTCCATTCCCTTCTAAAAATAATAAATTAAAGAACATCAATTGATAAAAAACCGCAAGCAGAATATTTCAAAATCTATACGGAGCATATGGTCAATTTTCATACAATTCCATGTACTATCCATAAACTGCAATTACAGATTCTTCCTAACGTCCAGGGATAGAATTCATTGCAATTTTTGGCTTATTGGCAATTACTTTAATTTTTTCGTTTTGAGGCAGGAAAGTATGGAAGGAAATAGCAATGACATTGAAAGTGTAAAATAAAACTCCCACAGGTATTACCTAACTTGACTCGGATTAAGAAAAAAAAGGCGTCACATATCTTAACGGAGGTTCAATGAAGCGTCCATGATACTCAGGGATACCCTGAGGCAGAAAGAATTCATTGGACTCTCCTTGAGTGCAATAGGGAAAAGAGGAAATTTTACTGGTGCCCGAGAATCTTGGTGAACCAGGTGCGAAAGGAAGTCAAAAATAAAGACTCAATCTGACAAAAAGAATGCGCTCGAAAAAGAAAAAAGGCTTTCTTGAAAATGAGACGATGTTGGAAAAAAATAGTTCCACAAATTGCTCAGAAAACATCGTTTTTTAACTGATTGTACTTGCACATACAATTATATCGAAAAGTTAATGTTGAGCACGACAACAATTTTAAATAGGTATGTATATCGTTATAGAAACAATACTGCGTCAAAAACATAAGTCCTTCATTCGGAAAAAAGTTTTGATGCACCACTAAACAACACAGCAGCATCGACTGACCATAATGCACAAAGTTTCATACAAATATTCATCGCAATAAAAACTCTTACCAGATTTACAACTTGAAACTGTCCAAACAGCTTGAAAAGATATATCTCTCAACGGAAGATCGGCCTCATGAATGTTTTTTGGGAGAGCAACATGCCAATCATATCCATTTACAGCTGTAACTCTAATATCCTGATCATCGGTATCCATAAATTAATGGGCTGAAGTGTGACACCATTTCTCCGAATATATAAGCAAGTGTTATCATAGATTTGGTACAAACGTATTATAGTCCGAAAAAATACTGCATGGACTGAAATTGATACAAACACTTTAAAAATCTTCAATGCTTCTACCGAGTTCTTCATCCGCTTAGGTCACTACTTAGAGTGCTTACACCCACAGCTAGAAGAATCCAGCACTTTCCACTATTAAGCATTCGTCTTTTTGACTTACCGCCCCTACTTGACTAATTTATTACTTGGAGCGGAACTAACGCAACGCTAAACGTAAGCTAGCTACAAATTTATCGATGCCGCAGATATCCGTCGAACACACGTAAGTACCTCATTAAATAACAGAGCGCAGGAAGAACGTGCGAGCATTTCGAAACAGGAATTCCTCGGAATTAGATAAAGTAACTGTGTATATAACCAGCTACATAAAGCTCAAATGATAAATGGCTTTTCATCAAAGCAATAGGTGCTAGACAGGACTGATTGGGCATAACGTGTGCGCGTATCGATAATTGAAAGACATCTAGCGCATGTTCAACACTACATAGTAGAAACATTGGCGGCCAATCCAAGACTAATAATCTTGCGTTCGTTGCATTTCTATGCCAAGTTGAAAGTTATGCGTTAACAACCATTAGCTAATATACATCGTATAACAACATGCTCCATTGTGAAAACATGCATCATCAAATACGGGATATGGCGTGATTTTACCAACACGCCATCTTCAGTCTAGGCGGCAATATTTATGATTAGATCGGTTGACAAATCTGACAGAGATCGTTTAGAACAAAAGAAACCATATGGTTTAAGAAGTGGTAAGTGTGAAACTATTACTGCTATTATTTTCTATCTAGGGTAATAAACTGAAGATATACTTGTGAAATTACACAGATGTCGGCGACAGCCTTTCCAAAAGTGCTATAGATACTGGCGTTCAGTATGGTACGGAACAGCTTCCTCCTGAAGGAGAGCATATTGCAGATATAGATTACATTGCGGACGAAGTTGAGATTCGTATAATTTATGTCATTTCTCTTCTTTATTCGCATTCTGCGTTTCTATTCTCCTCATCACTTTGCTTCTGAGCTAAGTCACGTTTAAGGTGGAAGATAGCGTTGCTAATGAATGGGATAATGAAGCATCATACGTCGCAAGCAAATCGCTTGTACCGCACACGGTTCTCTTTGATGCGTTTTTTAAAATGTTTCTATATTTTTGTATCATTAAATAGCTGTGGTGTTTCAGCTGCTTTTGACTAATGGGTCATTCAATGATCATCGGAAATTTTGCGGAAAACGGGATTTCACAATCGAACGTGAAAGCTGCTCTTCGCAGTGGATAGGTGTAAGAGGTACATTCTAACGTAACATTAGTAGATTTTATAAGTACTATTACTGTGTTTGGAGAATATTGTAGAAGATGCCTAGATTTTGGTGACATTCCAAGCACAGCTTCTGGTTCGAACTCTATACAAGGAATGAAGTATCTTTTTAAAATGTATGGAAGAGCTGCACTTCAAAAGGTAATAATGTAACTGATAACTAGCCATTCGGCGATTGGGTTTCGATAATATATTTTATCAGGCTGAACAAACAGATTTATTAGAAGTGAATGATTGCATAGTACAGAAAGGTGAAGAAGCTTTACTTGCTCCACCACCCATCGCACATGCAGTAAGTTTTGAATCTTCTCACTTTCACGTTTACTTTTCAGGAACATCGTTTCAGAATTTACAGTCAGTAGTTAGTGGGGAGTCAGAGTGTCCAAAAGTCATTCCCTCGGAAGCCTCCCAAATCTATAGCAGAAAAAAGCATTATGTTTATAATTATCATAAATGGCCGTTGTATTCTGACCGACCTATAGATTTTCAGGTCAGTTCACTGGTTTTGAGAATTAATAATTACAGACTTGGAAGTTTTGGGTCACGCAATGCAATAATGGAACTAAAATATTGGTTTTTGAATTGTGTCTGTTTGTATTTTTTTTAGTTAACCGTATGAATTTCATTAGTAAAGTGTAGTTGGTCAGGTCCTTTTCCGTTTCAAAAGAAGGAAAAAAAAGTTTTCTCGTGTGCTCCAGTGATGGCTTTGTGTGAAATACCTCAGCAGATTTTTGTTTGGTTAATGTTTGTATCTATCAAGACTGGTAGGTAATATAGTGCTTCGCTTCTATTGACCACCAAAACATTCTAAACAGTTATTGCGCAGTTGTAGGCTTCGGCGATTACATTTTAATTTCATTCTAATTTAGCACCATCTCAATTTGTTATGTTCACCATGTATGGTATTTCTTATGTAGGAAAATATTTAATTATTGGTTATAGAAAATAACCAGGTCTTATAGAGAAGTTGCTTAGAGCGTTACGTTTTTGTCTTCATACAAATATTTGTGTTCGATGCAGTTTTATGCCACAACTTCGTGTTTGTATGTGTAAAAAAAAAGGGTTTGGGTCATTGCAGGTGTATGGTTTTCATGATTCCAGACTCTTGAAAGCTTTGACGATTGCAAATTTATCGTTTCTTGTGCTACAGTGTTATGTTCATAATTCTTTTCAAGGAAGCATGCCATATTTTGACGGGAGCCGTTACTGTACATGAAGACAATGTCTGTACAAGTATTCCTCAAGGTTTTCGTGGAGAAGGCACATTTGTTGTGAATTGTGAGAATCTATACCGATCTGATTCCAACAACGATGGCTTGGGCTGCTGGGGTATATTGATGTTTTGCCACAAATAGAATCAGTTGCGCTTTAATTATAATAGTTGAAGGTAGACCAATTGGAAGAAATCGATATTATGGTCATTCTAGCAACGGTATATTTACTAGAATGGACGATGGTCGAGGAAATTTGCTTCCTCATGCAAAGTACATTTGGAAATGTATGATGCGACGATATGAACATCCAATGACTGCTAATGTAGACGGAGGCCAAAATCGTTTCATCAAGAAGGTAAGTATATACCGACTTTTGATTTCCTTTTTCTGTATTTAATTTTAAGATTTATTCAGATTTATTCTGCTCTATATCCACCTGGTCGAAAGGAAGTTGTATCATTTGTGATATTCACTTATGAATGGATAGGAAAGCCGTTTGATTTTAGAGTTGTTCGTAAGTTTAGTTTTACTTCTTGGGTACTATAATTTAAATGCTTTTTCCTTAGAATCTGTTGCAAAAAATCGACGCGTTAGTCAAATGTTTCCTCACCCTCCAGCAGGTTCGAAGGATTGGCAAGCTGCTTCATTTGTAAGCCTTACGGTTCATTGATGTTCCAAAACTTGGATATTATGAATTTAATTTATTTTATCTGTTTTGAAGCAAGGATGTGCTATGACTGCACTTCCATCCAACTGTGCAGCCTATTTTGGCGATTGTCCTCTGTATGCCGTGGGAGCTATAGACTTTAACGCAGTGGCCTCTATCATTCTAGGTGGAACAATAGTTGAAACGTCAAAGTTAGATCTTTCAATTGATAACAATGGATGGTACAGATTTTCTGTTATTGTTATAGATGATTCATTTCTTTTCTTAGAATATGTAGTAGAATACCACAAGGGTATCGAGATTGTGGGACATTCGTAATTGACTTGTGCAATTTTATTTCTGATGCTGAACTGCGAAGAGATAACAACGGATGTTGGGGAAAACCAGCTGGAAATTCAAGGAACGTTTGGCTATTGAACATTTAACCTTGTCCACTCTATACATTAAAAAAGTTTCCTATTTTTAGGTATTACAAAATTGATGACAGCACAGGTGACGCTGTACGTGTTGATCGAGGTTGTAAGCTAATTGAAGGGGCTGAGTACGACGTGCAGGTCAATTATTTCGATGTTTTCTTTTTGATGTTTGTTTTGTGCAGCATTAGATATAACACATATAGATCTTGTCAAAGCGTTACGAACATCCCGCCGTAAATGGAAGATTTGTTCGTAAAATATATACTGCTAGGAGTCCAACAAATGTTAGGTTAGTCGTTGGTTAGTTTACGTAGTATTTTCGATTAATCGCTTCACATATGTTTTGCTATGCATATTTTAATATAGTATAATAATATGACCAGAGTTTACGAGTCATGCTTTTCGCTGGCTGTCATGACTTATTACTGGAAAGGAGAACCAGAACCTTTTGAAGCTGGACCACAGAGAAGGGTAGATTCTTTTAAAAAATCATTTGTGCTTACTTATGTCGATGTATTAGGTAAGAATCTCGGGAGGTACTTGTAAATCACGGTCTTTGGATACGCAATGTGAAGCGATACCTTCCAGTCAGAAGTGCTTTACAGGTATAAGGCGATAAAAGTTTTACTTATTCAATTATATAAGAATAATCTACGAAAATATTGGTTGTGTATTGATTTGCAGTAGAATCTTCACCTCCTACAAAACGTCAGAGGAAAGAGGAAGATGAAGACTTGAACAGTACTCAAGCTATTCTATACAGGGCGGAGTGTGAATTGCAGGTTGTTGATTCTTTGCAAGAATTACTAATGCGTAGGAAATTCCATGATCATAATATTATTTTTGTTATAAGCTTTTTTCAGGAACGACAAGCAGCTTTACTAGACCGATTTGAAGCTTTTATGGATCGATTGGAAAGAATTAGTACATGCCTACCGCACCTTCCATCAATGCAACAGGTATACCTTCAGAAAGTGTGCAACGTTCGACATTAAGGCTAGGTAGCAACCACTCTACTGCAAAAGACAACTGTTTGCATTAATACTATTTAGAATTGTTCTATCGTATCATTATTGCTATTATCTTTTTCTCTATTATTATTATTATTATTATTATTGATATTGTTTAGTGCCGCAGTAAGTTCTCAAATCACCATTTTGTTTATTGCCTTCTCTTATATTATTAACGAATGTACTCTGCTCAGCCAATAGGTTTAGTAAGTTATTAAATAATAAAAGGCAGAAAAATTGGAGGAACCTGTACATTAGCACGGAAGTACAGGTTATTCCGCTTAAATATTGTAATTGTTTGCGTACGAGATTATCACAGGAGTCAACTTGTTGTTAATATGCCACCCATTTCATCGTTATTAGACGAGCGACCTTAAGTAATTAATGTGATGACGTTACCATATACGGTTCATATGCTTTCATTGGAACGTTTTGTCAATTTTTTGCGAGAACAAATTGAAGCTGTGCTTGAAATGAAAAAAAGGAACTACACGATGACTGCTGGAGGAGATAACTAGCCTACAGACAACCGTTATGAGGTGAACTAAGTCAAATCGTAAGGTATTCGATCTTTTTGTGCCTGCACAAATTTTGAAACAGCACCCTTTAATCACTGCGCTGTGATCTATATTGCAACAAATCCCCTCCTCTTTACTTTGTTGTATCTACTTTTACTCGCAGTTTACAATGGAACTTTCTCATTGTATTATTCATTGACACCTTCCCGGTGTATTTCCATGTGGAGGAATAACTTATTTATTGGCTCTTAAGTATTAAGTATGTTCTATTCATTTGATGTAAGGCATGCAGTTAATTCATTGAGCAATAAATATGTACAACAGCACGCCTTTATAAAAGAATCAATCAATCCAAAGCAACAAATTAAGGATTCCATCCAGATCTCACATTAAATTACGATGAAACGAGGTACAGATAATATTGTTAGTGTTAAATTCGGATTGGTAATCACTAAATATTTAAATTCTAAACGATCCATTGCACTAAAGACGTATTTTTGTAAGATGTTTTATTTCATAGTTCTAAGTAATGTGTTTACAGGTGTGGACAAACGGTACTTCTCACGGTAATGAGAACGTTGCACATGAAGAAATAATTCTTGATGATGGAGCATATAATGAAGATTACGTGTCAAACCTCATGCAGTAATCTTAGAAATTATGAGAAAAAAATAACCCCGTCAGATTGTTGTGATAGAAATGTTGCTCACGATATTGTTTGAATTTACAAAGCATGAAGCATAGTGAAAAGTATATGGAGTGTATATAAAGCATAATGTCTTATCTGTCTTTCAAATGAATGAGTTGTTCCATAAGTTGTTGGGAACACAGCATGATTCAAAGTGTGTGCATAAATTCGTAATATGAATGTTTGTCTCCATAGTCTCAATTATGTATCATGCAATGTCCAGTAGCAACACAACCATATTTGTGGAATGGCTTAATATTCTTGTATTCGTACACCAATTAGTTTAGTAAAAAAAAACGATTGTTTCGGAAAAATGCCGGGTAGATTCGTGGAGCTAGTAATGGAAGTTACCGACTTGATGAACACTGCTTCAAAACTAGTTTAGGCTACAGACTCCTGTAGAAGATTGTTAGTTTGCCACAGCTGAGAATCAAAGGTGGCTATATAGAGATCTAGTGGCAATAATGACTTAGCTGATACCGTATATTGCTCTTTGCCGTGCTAATACGTATTAAAATTGTTCTAGAAGATTCTCCATCGTGCGCAATTGTTGCATGGAGCGCAGTCAAACTGAGCGGTTTGTAGTGTGGCTTGAGTTTGCCTAGCGGTTATGTGTTAAAGTCATATTCGCGTTGTTTATTTTTGGAGTAGTCAAATTGAATTTTACGGGTTATGCCTTCATCTTCTTTGGCTGTTAGATTAAATCAATTAAAATGTGGTGATAAGAATTCTCTCTTGCTACAACCAAGGTTTTCATAAATTCAAAATTGCAATCAGAAAACTGTCATTACGCATACACATGTATTTACACACATATATTTTACGTTTATATGTCACGTTACACTAATACTGGAGTTTGTTGGCAAATCATTTTTAGGCTGGTAAATTGTGAACGGAAGGTTGTGATTTATGATGGCAAATTCCCAGGAGGTATTCTTCTTTTTTTCTTCAACTCCTTCAACTCCAGAATATTGTTTACATGTGTGTTGTACAGGCCGTCTCGGAAAAAGACTTGGGAAATGCAGCGTACAAGTTGAAGAAGTTTGACGATGCGCATAAGCATTATGACAGAGCAATTGAGTTAGACCCTTCTAACATCACGTTTTATACTAATAAAGCAGGTCAGCCAAACCATTAACGATTTTCACTTCTGAAACCTATATATAATTTAAGAATGTTTAATATAACACGTAAGAATCATTGGATTGGTTTTAGCGGTCTTCTTTGAAGAAGGTAAATACGACGAATGTGTGGAAGTTTGTAAAAAAGCTGTTGAAATTGGTCGTGAGCAGCGTGCCGACTTCAAGTTGATTGCGAAGTATGTTTAATAATTTACGGAAGTAGTTCCTTTTTCATTATTGTCAATCATTTTGAAGGTGTGGAACAAAATACTGTTATAAATTTTTTAAGTGGAAGTGAGATTACATTGAAGTTTTATTGAGAGAGGGACAGTCCCAAGGTGACTCTTTTATTATCGGGAAATTAGGAAAAATCAAACATTTCGGTCGTATGCGTGGTTATTCGATGCAGGTCAATATGTGTTACACTATTCACTCTATAAAGTTAGGTTTACTAGGTGTAATGTTCCGGGATTTCGGATGCTATAAAGTCACCTTGGTATGTCTTATGCAATGGTTACTGCTGAGATGCTACGCGGCTCACGAAGTAACTTGCCTAGACACTCCATTATGAGTTCAACCTAGCCGCCTTGGTGAATACTTTGGTAACGAAATCACTCTGAAAGATAAACAAAGTATATTCGATTACGCGGTGTGATATGAATAAGAAGTATGTGTTATCTTATTTCTTTAATAAGTTACTGTGGCGACAGATATTGATAGTTCGATTCTTCCGAAAGATGATCTATTATAATAATTTGTTTAAAATATGTTGGGTGATGGCATCACTTGTCATCAAGTATATGTAGAACAGAGATAATCGTATATAAAGTAACTCCTCCTCTTATAGAGCAATGGCAAGGGCTGGAAATGCGTATTCGAAGATGGAAGATCTCAAAGAAGCTCTCAATTGGTATGAAAAGTCCGTATCCGAATTTCGCGATCCGGTTGGTTTAATATATTCTGGATAAATGAATAGTTTGCTAAAGCTTCTGTAAAGGATTCTTCAACAATGCTTCACATAGTTCACAACTGTTTCTGAAATCTGACAAGACTTTTACTTTTAAACTGTACTTTCAGTAATCACAGCAGTTCTTTTACCGAGTCAATATTACGTATATTTTCCTCTCAGGACACTATTTATTCAGATTTCTGAGATATTTTTTTGGAGAGTAAGCGATTCGGTGTCAACACTTCTAGCCGCATTTTGCTTCACCACTGCTAGGTTTCCCACAAATTTAATTGAATATTCGTACGAGGAATAGCAAAGCTTTGTTAGTAATAGAGGAGAATATACAATATGTTAGGAAATAACAATTTCTAATAAATTTCACACTAGGTGCTGGAAGTTTTTTGTAGAAGAGTGTCATCGGTATAGGGTATCTCATTCTTTTTTAAGGAAACAGTCAAAAAGGCAAGAGAATTAGAGAAAACGATAAAGGAACGGGAACGTCTCGCCTACATTGATCCGAATTTGGCTCAAGAAGAAAAGAATTTAGGGAACGAGCTATTTAAGGTGAGCTAGCCACGCTTGCAGTAGTCGCGCTTTATAAGGTGTTATGTTTAAGAAGGGAGACTACCCTGGTGCTATGAAGCACTACAACGAAGCTGTTAAACGTGATCCAGAAAATGCTGTTTTGTATTCTAACCGTGCTGCATGTTATACGAAGCTTATGGAGTTTCAACGTGCATTGGATGATTGTGAAAGCTGCATTAAAAGGGACCCGAAATTCAGTAGGTTTTGTTTATAATCTCTCCTCTCTCTCTCTCTCTCTCTCTCTCTCTCTCTCTC
>KN716325.1:29786-55957 GCA_000816705.1 Dictyocaulus viviparus | reverse complement strand
CGTTGAACATGAATCGGGGGTGCATCCCACCACAAGGGATTGATCAACGCCAACAATTATCTTAATTATCTTATCTTAGTGTACGGAATACTGAATTATTTTCTCATTATAAATCTAGAATCTACTGAGCATAATTTGTATTACTACCAATAGATTTTTTTCATCTGATTTTGTTAGTATCTTTGTATATATGGTCATTTGTCAAACATTTAATGTCATTTTGTAGTCAAGGGATATATACGGAAGGGCGCAGTATTGACAGCCATGCGTGAATGGACAAAAGCAAGACGAGCGTACGAAGATGCTTTAGCAATTGACCCATCCAATGCCGAAGCTCTCGAAGGACTTCGCAATTGCTTCCGTAGTAACGATGAAGATCCTGAGAAGGTATTGTCAGCACATTGGCATATAATTGAACAGTCACGTATGTTTATTTCAACTTAGGCTCGTGAACGAGCTTTAGAAGATCCCGAAGTGCAAGCTATTTTGCGTGATCCTGGAATGCGATTGTTATTGGAACAAATGAGTCAGGTTAGCATCGGATGGAGCGTTCAATGTGATCACTAAATGAATCGCTATTTCTGATAAACATTTTATAGGATCCTGGAGCAGTGAGAGAGCATCTTCAAAATCCCGACATTGCCGCTAAGCTCATGAAGCTGCGCGAAGCTGGTATAATCCAAATTAGATAGTGTGGCTGCCATTATTGTCATGTCTGTGTAATATCGTACAAATTTTCTTCAAGTTTCTTCTGATTCACGTATTGGTACAGAAATTTGTTAGATGGATTCACAGTTCCTCCACATTATTTATGCTTGTAAGCTCTTGAGACAATTTCGTTCGCATTGTCTTTGTTACTGATTTTGTGATTTCGATCTATGTGGAAACTGGTGTTTTTATCACATGTTCTTTTTTTTAAAATCTTATATAATGAATATCTGTATTTGTGTTTTCTGTTAGTGGAATCAGTTCTAGATCTCATATTTAATTCAACCTCAATTGTTAGGAAGTGTAAAGGTAAATGTAAGAAGGCTTTTAGATAAGTAGATTTCAATGTATAGGGGACCGTACGTATATCTGCATACATAAAATGTCCACGTATGAGAATGCTATCTAGTGAAATCGCAACACAGTTTAGAAATTGCTGAAAGTAGGATATTTTTGGAGTAGTTGAAAGAATAGTGTAAGTATGCAAATAGTAGTGTTAACTCTGGGAATTAAATAGGAATGCTTGGAGAAGGTACGCATGCCCTTTTAGCCTATGTAGAGTTATGTTGTGCGATTGTTCACAAGTCTTCAGTCGTTAGATTTGTAGTCTGTCGAACACGGATTACTTTTTCATTGGATGCATTATCAGAGGCTGAAGTCTTATTATTTATCCTTTCGTGTCTTTTTTCCTGATTAGGATTAGTCAGACGAGTATTCCGGCATTATTTTACTACAAAATATTCTTATGTAAAGAAAAACTTGTTGATGGACGTTGATAGTTCGGATCGCTAGATATTTTTTAAATAACGAGAAGGTTGATTAGTTTTAGCTCACAATGGCTTCCGCACCTCCTCTGGAAGGCGAAGAAGAAAGCTGTATGATACGAAGTCCGGTAAGATTTCGGCAAAAATTACGCGGAGTCTGGTAGACAGAAACAATCCTTTAATTTGAGGATGTAAGCTTAGTATATGTCTTCATATTTGGGGTTGTTATATCTTTTGTATGCTCTATTCGGCTCTATACGGCTACGATATTCTATGAGTGGTCATAAAGACTTTTATAAATATGTTTGTATATTCTTATTAACTGATCGCAGTGCAAAGGCCCCGATATTGCAACTGATAGCACACCAGACTGGAAAAGTAGATGGGTTCATGTAACACCTAAAGGTTCAAATTTGGTGGTTGGACTCAGCATCATTAAAGATACTTGTACATTGTATTATACATTTGGAAACATCTAGAATTGATTTTAAAACATTCCGAAAAGTCTTTTTAAGTAGTAACACGAGGTTGCTATATTATGATCATTGAATAATGACCAACGTTCGGCGATTTTCAGAGCCTAGATAGCTTGAACCTGTTTTCTATTCTCTTAGATATTTTCATAATTTATGAAAGAAAATTTCAAACTAAATGTTCCTATTGGTTAGTCAGATTTTTTAATTTGAGAGCAATCACGGTGAATGGGAATCACTGCAGTTGGATTTGATTTTGAAGTTCAAATTAGAATTCCTGTGCAGGAAGGTAAGATTTCAAAAAGGCATCTCTTGGGGGCTTTTGGATTAATATCCTCGCTTTATAACTGAGAAAGAAGAAGCGAAGATATCTCCATAACAAGTGCCGAATTTAAAACATAGCTGATTTTGGAGAGTTTAGAAAATAACTTATTCCCTTCGAACTTACTTTGTCAAATTCCAAGATTTTTCCTAGTTTTCGTTTCTTTATTTTATCTTTCTTTTTTCAAATTACTTAAAACGGACATGACATTCCCTTAGACCTAATAAATGTGTTATGTAAATGTACTGACATTTGTGGTCGAAGAAAGTGTGTAATAGTTTTTTTTTCGATTGAAAACTATTATGTCGAGAATGTGAAACAGTTTATCACCTTCGTTTTTTATATATCTTGTACCAGTAGATTTTTGATATACGATCAAGTGTAGGGTGATTTTAACATAACAAAAAGTCTGTCAAGCAAATGTGCTTATCACATTTATCAGGACTACTGGAAAGTTCTGTCCGCTTCATTGACATCAATTTCTAACACGTTGCTTTTTTGCGCATCTACGGCTATTGAAGCAAAGATTTACATTAGTCTTTAGTGCTAAGCAATTGTGTACTCTTGGCTACTATTGAAGTTTATTTATGCCAATGCATTTTATGATTTTGAACAAGGAAGAAATGCTGAAGAAGCATGTAAAAATTTGTCATAAGCATTTGGTGGAGGTACAGTTGTTGATATGACATGTCGAACATGGTTCGAAGAATTTAAATATAGTGATTTCGACTTTTTTGGTAAACCACATTGTGGGCTGAAATCTTTAATCGAAAACCATGTTGCCAATACGATGTTGAAGCAAGATCTTTCTCTGATTGCATCGGAGATTGCAAAAATGCCTGATTCATACTAGTCAGCCGTTTCAAATTGTATTCGTAAGATAGGTATTGTTGCGGAAATATTAAGAATTGGTGTTACATGAATTAGTCAGAAGAATTTGGTTGTCAATGTGTTCATATGAACAATTCTGGTTGCTAGGAACAACATCCAGCCTTTTTTTAACCGGATAACTGAGGATTAAATGTGGATTACCTACGAAAATATTCTGTAGAAAAGGGCATATTATGAATTTGAAAGACCGATTACTTTCACATCTAAACCAAATTTGACTTCGAGCAAGAAAGTATTATGTGTGTGGTGGGACATTTGAGGACCAATAGACTATGAGTTTCTAAAACCGAACGAAAAGATCAGCATGGGGAAGTGTCAGCGACTAGATAATTTTCAGACATCAGTTTTTGTCCTTACAAAATTTTAGAGCAAGATATCTAACAATTCTTCCGCATCAATAGATGAAACATTTTTTATAAATGAAATATACAAATTGCCTTCACCTCGACAAGTAGTCATTAATAATAATAGCAATTATATTACTTAATAAAGTTTGTTGACGGTAAGGATAACTGTTATTTTATTGTGTTTCAACAATAGACAGAACTTTTTGGGATAAACTTTATGTATGACGTATTCCACTAGTTATGAAAAAAAAATTGTTGGCGTTGATCAATCCCTTGTGGTGGGATGCACCCCCGCATTCATGTTCAACGTGATATCGTGGAGGTGGTTGAATGCGTGCCTGGTCTATAAAATGACTTGAGTTGACCACTCTTCACCAAATCAGTGCCAATTATCTTACCCAGACTCCTCTGGTACCAATTTACCGACCCCGGAGGGATGGCGGGCTTGGTAGGCCTGGGGGGCGGCCGCGAACTGATTGGGCCGGCGTGTCACTGCGGCACCACCACTGAGCCACTGCGCCCCCTTAGTTATGAAAGTAATCTAAAAATATCGGTATCATTCTGTAGTTGTAGAACTGAGGATCGGTAGTGCATTGACGTATTATCAGTGATTCACTTGTTCAATTGCTTCATTATTGGGCGAAAAAAAAATTCGGCGCAGAGTGGAAGTTCAATTACAGATGCCTTTGTTTCACTGCTAATATAGTAAAATTTCCTAACACTATCTTGATCCCTAACTAACTACCAAATCTTAATCACAAAGAGAATGGAATACACAAGTCACAGAGGTCTGGTCGGATGTGCTACAGGGTGCTACCGAACGCTGATAACATATTAACTGAAAGTGAGAGGAGCATAAAATGGAAATGAGGGAGTGGTAGCGGCAACCGCGGTAGAGCCATTGGTAGCACATAAGGCCAGACAATAAGTTTTTATGATAGGACGGTTTGGAATGTTGTTATTAGTTTGTTCATCACATACTGCTGGTGAATTCTTTCTGATACTGTCATAGATTGACAATTCTTCTTTGTTGTGTCTTGTTAGTCGCTAGTTAAAATTCATAATTATCTTATTTTTTTAATATGAAGTATTTTAAAAATATAAATGTATGTAGTTTTTATAATCCAGATGAGTAGAATTAGAAGTGAAGCATAGGTAGACTAGTAATTTGAAGTGGATAGATCATGAGATCAGTTACAAAACCAGAGGAGTGTACGAGCGTCTTCCTAGACGACGGCGTGCAAGATCGGATGTTGTTGTGACTAAGCTGAAGAACTTACATTCACAGTTGCTAAGCAAAATTAGGTCGCAGCAGTTTAGTTGATATCATCATATTTTTAAAAAACGACCAACAACAATGATGACAGTCTCGAGAGAAATGAATGAACGGAAAGACTGCCGACGGTAGCTAAAGGAGGCCATCCAGGCAAGAAATGAATTAGGGAGTTGCACAGGAGGAAACAAATACCAGTGAGACAGCATTATGAACAAACGATTTAATTCAATGAGTCTTATATCTGTCATGTCTGTATCTTAAGTTCTTCTTGTTTTCCAATATTGAAGTTGATTCCTTTTATTGTTGTAGTTCACTTAAGTCTGAAAGTTAAGAATTGCTACTGATTGATATAAAACAGAATTTAAATATGATAGCAATGCTTAAAGAAATATTAATTGGAATTTTCTTAAATTTGGGTTCGTCATATTTTTAAGATTTTTTAGCTAATTTTTCTGCAATTTTGTGTATCATGTATGTATGGCAGCAAAACAAAAAGAGAACAGATTTCTAGAAACAAGGAAATTATTGCAATAATTTCTGTTATGAATTTCTTTTCCAGGTTCATCTGAGATAGGAAAAGCGTTCAGGTTTGAACAGTGGTTCTCGATTCATTTAAGCTTTAATCACTTTGTATTTTAGCATATTCTCACAACATGAATGAGTAATTCATCTTTTTTGGTGAAAATCTTTTTCTTGTCAATACTTTTACTTTTAATAACCAATGCTGGGAAATTTGTGAATTTCCATAATTTCATGTATTTTCATTTTCATGGACGAGTTGTGTGGAGACCTGCTTTTTCTTGTAACTGACGAATTGCTTCTCAATTTTTGAACTAATCTAGAATTGCTATGAAGAATATGATTGCATTAATTTTCTTATGCACTAGCAGGAATTTCTGTATTTGTTTCGGTATTACATATTATTGAATAATGGAACTGTACGCAATACAATTAACATCTTTATAAGCTTAAATTCATTGAAAAAGAATTTTTTGTTTTTTAGAAAATTCCTTTTGAAGAAAATTTCTGAGAACTTGTTTGAAAAAAAGCCGATTTACAATATCATTTTCGACTAAGAGGGCATTACAGGTTTTCAAGTGTAATTTTTTTTCTCACAACGCTGTATTTCTGCCATAGACTTTTTACTGGTAGAAATTTTAACCGATCTTTCGGTTGAATGACAGCTTTAAATATTCCAACCATTGCGTCATTTGAGAAGCAGATCCAACTGCGCATCGGTATTTCTGTGGTTCTTACTAAAGATTTCACAAAAAGAAAAAAATGCCACGAATGAGTGCTACGCTGCTTACACATTGTGTATACTGTTCTTGTTATTGTCTTGGCGAGCGACTCTATGTTATAAAGAAAATCTTTTTTTTTTCACTCAGTTTAAACGTCTGTAATACTTCCTAAGCCTCAATCAATATACCTCATTTTACTGTTTTCGTTTCTACTACCATAATGGACTCAGACGTGTTAGTTATACTGCACATCATGCCATCATTGGTCATTACGAAACCGGAACGAATTTTCTCCTGTGTTATTTACATGTTGTGAAGAAATTTTTTCTTTCTAACCATTCTATCGTAATTCGTAAAACCGACTATTTATAAACTTTGTCTATTAACCTTAAATTGTTCAATGGTTCTCAGTTTTTTTGCTTTAGAAGTTATTTTTAGCGCTTTGATGTTCATAAAAAGTGGTAAAGTCTTGGGTTCGTAGAGGTTAGTATGATTTTATTTCTATACGACAAAATTCCACCAGATTCAGTCTTCAGCGCTCAAATTAACTTGACAAATTAAGCAATAGTAATTAGATTTAGTGATTTAATCGTAGCTAAATGTTTTAGTTAGTGATTTTTTTCTATCAAGTGATCCAATTTCTGCTAGAAACACATTGCTAAAATAACAAACATCATCTCATCAGTTAGTACGTATAGATTTGGACGTACACAAACCTTTGGACTTTTTCAAGGTATTTAAACGAATATTAAGCTGTTTTTTTTCATCTTTATTTGGTTAATAGAAGAAACACCAATCATTTTTATGACATAGAACATCCTGAACAATTCAATATAAGTTTTAAGAAGTTTTGGCTTTACAATATTACATGCAATCTGTTTTATATCGTTAAAAAAACGTAGGAGTAAAAACCAAGTTTGAATTTGTTTACTTTATTTTTATGTAGATCATTGAAATTTACAGAAGAAAGTCTACGAAACCACATGTGAAATTCATTCAGTAAGCAGGAAGACTTTTCATGCACTTTGTTTCTGCGTTTCGTTTGCATTCTTACGTACATTTTGGGTTACAAAATTCAAAATCTAGTTTTTTTCTTGTACTTTTATGAAGTGTACCTATACCTACGAGAGATGAATATTGATTATATTGTATTTGTACGCCGACGAGAGTAAAATTGTTCCAAACAAAACTCGTTGCAAAAAGGTTTTAGTGAGGAGAAATCATTTTTCAACGATCAATACTTTGATGATTCGTTTTCGTGGGAAATGATGAGTGACACATCGACGTTATATATTTGTGGTTGCAATTGACTAAACGATGGAAAAGTAGTTGGGCCTGCACGCCTTTCGGATTCGTATATTTGGTGATGCGAAATAGGATAATATTTATAAATTCAGCAATGTTAGATTTGAACTTCCACTTTACCTTAAGAGTTAAAATGGATTAGGCGTCCATTCGTATATAGTACAAGGTCTACAGTGTTTCATTCTAATCTCTTCCAATGCAGTCTGACTGGTTTGGTACAGTCATCCAGTCTTTTTTATTACTGTGTTCACTCTTCAGTGAATGTATGTTAAATTATCATTTTCGAAATGGGATATTATACAAGAATTTTGAAACTTGTTCACTCATTTTGCACCTCATTAGGAATATTCTATGTGATTTTGCAAACTCTTGGAAGTCTTGGACACTTCTTGCATAATTTATTAATGTTACTCTAAGCGCATGCAATATAGACATTTATGGCGCATTATGAAGTACAATAGCTATGTTGTCTAGTTCGCAGTGATTTCGTTTTCTCAATGTGCCGGAATGTCTTTCGCTTTTGTGCACTTGAGATTTGTATATGGTTAGAATTTATTCGTATAATATCGCAACTGTATGACTTATTTTTCAGATTGTAGTCTAATAGAGTTTGTCACTGCTGTTGTATGTCGCTTATTGGAGACTCATGTATACTTGAAATAATATTACATGTGTGACTAGGCGAAAAGAAGGATTTTGAGATTTCTCAGTGTTGCATGAAGTGCAGGGAAACCTGATAAGATAAGAGTTTACCTCTATCGCAATCTTCTCTACCATACAGTGTGCTGTACATCGGGTTCGAACTCTATAGATTTTAGCGGCATAGTGCACTTCATATACAAGTTTTAGTTCTCATTGTTTTGGCGCAGGTAAAGTGGTGTCTTCACATTCTAATGATTTTTTTATCAATTTGAAGGCACTTTAGCGATGCACTGCTTGAGTCGATGTGATTAGTTAGTCATACGACGTTATACGTATGTGAATATGTAGAGACGTTAACGTTATTCTTGTATAAGAACTATGAGCATTGTTTTAAGCCATTGACATTAATATTTTGAGCTCTAACACTGTGACAAAAAATATTCGATTTACATCATATTCTGACATTCATTAGTATTTCTCCACGATTAAACACTTAAGGGATTGTGAAAAGAATTGTACATAACGATCAAAATCAAAGTCAGTCTTCACTCAGCTGCATCATCACTCATGTGTTGCGTCATGATTTCGGCTGTCCTCATCATGTCGATTTTTCGAATTATAATATCGAATTTTGTAACATCGATTTTTTACAACTTATCGCTTTGTACAATTTGAAGGAAAACGTTATCTGAACATTATTTTTATATTTTGTTTCTGTATGAACATCATATTTTGAGTTGTTATACAAATGAAGTCGTAAACATTCCATGGCAGGCACGATTACACTAAATGTGCGGTAACCATGTCATATTCAGAACAGGAGCAAATTACTCTCTAATTCTGGTGTATTTGATTTTCTACTTATATTCCCGTAATTGATTAGGTGACCTGTGCTATAATTTCATTTAAAACTATCACTTGTTCCCTGAAATCTGAAGAAAACTGTAATGTTATCGCCACAGCAATTTGTTTACATGCATATGTTGTTCTTTTCTCAAAATCTTATACAACATTATTGAAATTCTTTATTAACGGCCAACATTACATTTTCGACGTCTTTCCCTTCAATCCGTGTTGATACCAGACGGTTGTCTTCTGTAGTTCTTAACATGCAAACGAGTTCAAATAGAAGCTGGTAATCAGTTATTATTTGCAAGTAGCTTTTAGCTTACATAGCTGTAGCTTACAATCGTTTTATGAAGATACTCAGAAAATTTGTGACCAAATTGCCTCTAGTTCCATGCCAACATATTTTTCTAATTGGTTGTTACTTTTATAGAATATAATTTTGTAGATTTTCGCATAATATACTATAGTTAGAAACGAAATGCATCCATTTATCAGTGCCAGATGATTTGCATAACAGCTACTTATTTTGGATTCTCCAGAAAATCATTTCTTCATCGCAACTTATCATACCCACTCAATTTAATGCATATCTATAACTGGAGTGCACCCACTTACTGGATACGCCGAAATCCGGTGAGTCACTATTGTTATTCAATACAAATGCTTGGATAATATCTAGAGGTTTTTATTTCAATCATAATTATTACTCTAATAATAGTCGTTTCACTATATGATTTGATGTTTTCGCGACCAAACGTTGTCTATTTCTATTTTTCTTTCTTCTAATGACAAATATTGATGCAGCTCTGATTTGATGTTGAAGAGCTCGATCCCATAAGCTTTTGCAGTATGTTTCTATAGTCTTCCTCCTATTCTTTATTGTTTTAAAGTTTTGACGTAAGAAAAGTGTGTATTGTGATGGTTGAACAAGCATTGATTTATCATAATGAGCTAGTGCTGTATTGACTTTTTAAATCTGTACTTTGAGATAGATTTATCGGAAATAGTTTGTCTTCTGCTTTTTCTCTCAACTATGCTTTATCAATTCGGGTAGAAATGAGATTAGAAGATATCGATAAAGTTTGCATCTTGGTAATTCCTTATTTTTGCAATATGATTTTCAACGCTTCAATAGTGTTCGAAATTCGTGTCTATGGGTCGCAATAGTAATATTTGTACAACAAGGATGTGCCCTTTAAGAAGGTTTTATGAATGAAAAGAATTTGACTGATATGGTTTTTGTTTAATGTGATGTATTAGTTCCATGATCTAGTATCTTTTATATATATGAAAAACGTAATTCGTTTTTTGTTTATCGTCCTTGTATCTGATTTTGGTGGACCATGCTATTCTTTTTTTTCCATAAACGGTACGTTAATCGTTCTCAAAATACCATTGAAGGAATATTAACACTAACTGGATAACTACTGCTCTCGCAAACTATTGTGGAAGCAGAATATGCATTCAGTAGCTTTCTTTGATTTGTTTGAAGTGTATCGTGGTACTTCCGATATGCAGAAAACCGGGAAGATTAATTGCCTGTAGAAGCTTCATCCCTTTATTATCACTCACAAATTGACGCTATGCTTATTTCACTATAATTAATTGAAATATAGTACTAAGGTTCAAAACGTTTGTTCTTTATTGTTGATACGTCGATGTATGCAAAACCTATATCTGATAAATAATTGGGCATGAAATGAAATCACAAATACTGTTTGGGATACTTGTTTGTTCTTAGTAAATAGGGAGAAATTTGATTTGTGTTATAAAATGTTATTACAGTAGTTATAGTTTCGTCATAGAGTGGTAAATTTCAGGAACTACCATTCGTTTCGTCAATTGTTGGTGGTTTGTTTCCTGGTCGAGCTATTGTTGTAAGTGGCATGGTGTTACAACCGTTTGCCAGCGACTCGAAAAGGTTTATTTTATGTTGTTGAGTTCAGATTCCACTTGATATTCTGTATAAATTTTTTGGCAGTAAGTGTTTACATGAATGTATTACCACTTGATAGAGTGTCGAAATGAGATAAATATGGATTTAGATCTGAATCAGTTTTCCGCGAAGTGGTTTTTATGTTATCGGCTTAAATCTCCATAATTTTAGGTTCTACATAGATTTATGTTGTGGGTTATTGATACAAGGTGATCATATGGATAATAAAGCCCTTCACTTCAACCCCCGCTTTGATACGGGTGGTGGATGGTGAGCGAGTATTTTCCATTATGATAGTTATCTATCGATTTGCAGATAGAGCGGACTGTTGAACAAATTTCTTCAAATACGTTTATTCAGCAAGAATCATTCTTAACAACATTCTAGGTTTTCTGGCCAGCCAGATCGTCAGCTCGTTGTCAACTCATATATTAATAATGAATGGTGCGCAGAGGAACGGTTTCCTAATCCCTTTGAGCCAGGAAAGCCATTTCAAATAAGAATATTAGTTCTCGAGAATTATTTCAAGGTATTTGTTATCGTCTTCTGCAAATTCTTGAGATTTGGTGATTTGGTGACGTTTATCCCTCTTTTTTGTTGAGATCGGTGCAAACGGTAAGCACGTGTGCGACTATCCACATCGAGTTCCAGTGGAAGAAGTGAAAACGATATACGTGGGAGGAAATATTCGAGTGGACTTCATTGAATTCCAACCACCTGTATGTTGTTTATATTCATATTGATTTTACACGCTTGCTACCTTTTAATTCTTGCTTATCAGTTTGACATTTGATCACAGACCTGGAATTATTATCCAAAGAATGTATGTTACTATTTCTATTTCTCATACGGTTTTGTTATTTTAAAAGACGAGAGGGAATATTTGTACTCTTCAAAGCCATTCTTGAAATTCACTTTTTTTTGCGAATAGTGTCTCAAATCAATGGGAATATTGCTACTTTCATAATGTGCCATGTATTTTTTAATGTAAGATCGAGAAAAAGTGTTTATTTAGGTCTTTTTGTTTCTTTTTTTTTGTGTGTGGTCATAAATCAGCAAGCAAAATCTCATTGTACGGTAACTCGCTGGAACTTCGCGACCCTCCATATTACCTTCTTTTTTTACTTATTTACTAAGGACAAGTGCACATAAATTTTTAAATAATTATAGATCAGTGACTGATCTATTGATAATTGATGTTGCTGCATTTCGTTAAGCAAGGTCCAACTTTAATTACTAGAGCGTAATTAAATCAAGTCTTGAAGAAGTGGTTATTTTTGAATAATATTCGATCTCCTACTTCAAAGCGCCATTTATAGAAACAGGAAACATAGAAATAGATGCAATTGATTTTTAGTGCAATGTGTGAATACTTTATTGGTGAAAACATATTCTATTTGCTGATTATATTTACATTCAATTATATTCATCCACGTAGTCGAGTAGTAAATTTCTCATTTTCCTCTGTGAGTAGTTCAGTACCGTTTTTTCTAGGAATTTTTGGAGTTTAATATTCATTTGACAGAATCTTCTTCAATAGGTCTATCCTCGTGGTCTTCCTATAGTGCGTTTGATGTCCAGTGGAATCCACTCGCTTACGGCTCACGTTTATTGTCATATTAGAGCCCAGCCCATCTTGTCTTGAATAAGGTGACGTCTACAGTTGTCTCTGATCTTTATTCGCTGGGGTAGATCAAAGCTTTTGGTTATATCTGTCACATTGTGGTGAACGCCCAGCGTAATTTTTTGAAAGGCGCATGGAGTTACATTTAGTGATCTCGTCATGCTTAAAGAACGTATAAAGTATCTTAGGCGTACATTATTGAAGTGCATACAGTGAAGTTGCTGACTATTAATTCGTTTCAAACTATGTTCCAAACAATATTTGCTGGTGTCTAATATACATTATTTTGCTGCTTCTTCCATCACATTTGCTTTACTTTTTCTGGTATCTTGAAAAAATTAAGATCAAGGCATTCCAAAGACGAAAATACTCAATTGATGTTACTCAAATAACGCTCGGAATATTCACATTCATATTTTTTCGAAACTTAACTTCCCTCAACTTGCTATTGGTTACCACAAAAATGCAAATTTCGAAATGGCGACCCATGATTTCGTTGTGATTGGTTTGATTCCGCCACATACATTTGAAGCAACGTTTCGAAGGCTTCTGTTCTTTAAAATTCGTGTGAAAATATTTATTATCTCAAAATTTTGAAATCAATCGACTTTACTAGACAATAGCATATTTCTTAGAATTCTTTTGTTTTCTATTCCTATTCTTTCTTTGTAATAAGTTAAATTTAAATTCACATGAAGCATCATTCGTTTCTATTTATCGCGAGGATACTACGTGCAGTGAAGATATGCTTGGTGATCCTTCTCATGCAAAATCATTGTCTATCGACACTCTTTTTGATGAATATTGATTTTTATATGTGGTTTAGAATTTTCATGTAGATTGCAACAATCGATATCATTAATTGGCGTGCAGCGAAAATTATCTGTAGAAAAAAGAAGAAAAATAATCATCAGTTTGTATTTTGTTGTCAGATGGTGAAATTGTTTTCTTGAAAAGTTCTTTTGAATTGAAATGGTAATGAAGTGAATGTGAGAATAAAGAAAGTTAAGTAAGCTTTCCAAGCATAAATATTGTGGCAGGAAAGTGTCAATTTTATAGTCTAGCATGATCAAGCAATGAAACGTTTCACTGTGAATTTGCTAATAAAAGCGATCATTTCGAAAACTGTACCGGTGAACAGGATGAGATTTCTCACACTCATAAAGTGTCGATGCTGAAAGCTGTTTTTTGGAGCGTCATTTTGCTCTACATCATAAGACGAAAATGATGTAAATTTTGCGACCTTATTTGAATTCAAAGTTCAATTTCACTTTTTAAATTCTTTGTCGTGCAGTATACTGGTCAGTACGAAAGCCAGGGAGTTTTATGCTCTTCAGGTCAACATCGCTGCTTCGGACGCATGATGTAAAATACGTCGCTAGTGTACAGCTTATCCGATCGTTGTATATAAGGGCTATATTATGGAAGTCACTATTTAATCTAAGTAATCCGTCAACTTAATGCTTACATAGATTTGATGATGATACTCTTTTCTCTTATTATGTGATATGTCTGCTGAATTTCACATTTTTTTCAAAGAAATGGTAGATAGCTTTCTAATTTTGGAATACTTTTCTTCTTGTATGATACCTTATTGTTGATTTTTCATTTAATAAATTATTCTCTCATTGCTTACCACAACATACGAACACCATAATGCATTTAAGTTAACGCAAATGGCTAGAAGTACACGCTTCTGATAATCGGATTTTGGACTACTCAAATGAAAAAATATAAGTGATAGTTCCACGTTTTGTGTAAGTTTATTTCACGCTTATCATTTCATAGGCGACATCGTGTGGCGTTTCCCTATTCCCATTGATAGGCTTCTGAATTCCACGTATTTACTGAAGGCTTTTATCTATTTCTGTAGTTTTTGTATGTTATTGAAATTGTCTCTTTAAGGTTAAAGCCAACGAGAAAGGTACTTTCGTGATCACAGAGGCTAAAGAAACTGAAAAAAAAGTAACAGCAATTGAGAAACCTGTGAGTATTATTTGTTTAATAATCTTCGCATAATAACATTATTCCTCACGTTTCTTAAGTATAATATACTTGATCCTTTTATATATTTTCAGTGCTCAATTTCTTGTTTTCTAGCTGATGCCCTTCAGCTGGGTCTTCCCTGTAGAACTTAGTGGTTTCGTCAGTCCGCAGTCGATACGCTTCACTCTTACTCCGTTTTTGTCTGGTAGTCGAATCACGTGCAATTTGCTAGCCAAGGAAGAATACTTCTTTCACTTTCGAGTCGATTTTCATAATCAGCAAGATAAAGCAAGCGAAGTATTTAGACCGGATTGTGTTGGTTTATTTTTATTTTTGTAATAATATGAAATGATTTTAGGATGCGGTTGTACGAGGAAGTACAAAGAATCTGATTTGGCAGAAAGAGGAGCGCGCTATTTCTAGATTTCCTTTCTCGAAGGGCATTACATGTGATATTCTTTTCATCGCTTATGGATCAACAGTGGCTGTGTGTAGCACTTTTTCTTTGTATTCAAGCACATAAACCTCATATAAACAGTAGTGTTGTTTGCAATTTGCATCGTTGATCCTTTGAATGTTTAGTTTTAGGTCGACGTTGATGGAGTTCCATTTGTAACGTTCAAATATAGAGATGGCGATGATCCAAAATTTATTGATAGAGTCACTGTGAATGGAGACTGTGTTTTACATCGATTCACACATACTGTTTAATTAACTGTCTCTAGTCCTCTGAATCACGTGTTCATGTGTTTATTTCATTACTGGATATCGTTGGGGCTTATCAATATTGATTGCATAGTTTAGTTTCCATTTTGACCCTTCCATGACATTGCATTCCTATTTCAATGTTTCCCTCGAGACTTCTTGTATTATTGTTTGTTGTTCTAGAAAGTCTATATATCTGCAATATGAATAAATTTTTAATCATGAGTTATTTCCATTTTCTTGCCAACCGTCGTGGAGTTGCTTAAAAAACAACGCATAAACGACCAAGGATATTTGTTAACATCAGATCTTTCCTAGCCATCATTGCTGCCATTGTTTTATACTTAAGAAATACTTGACTCGTATTTCTTATTAGAATAGTATTTTGATAGTCTTGTTGTTGAAAACAGTAACTAAAGATCAGTTTATAGGCTTGAAATTTTGATCTGCAGAGAATTTGAATACTGGAAGTTGACCTTAGGAGTATTCGGTACTGTAGCTTTAATGCTGATATGTAATCGTGACGTCCTATAATCAAAGGAATGACCGTTATAATTTTGTTTCTCGCTTGTGCTTGGTACAGCATTTTTGGTAGAGGTTCTGCAGAGACGAGCGTAGAATCGATTGTAAATTAATTGATAGTATAATAATTTTGATAATATTCCGTCCACTATCGGAACTATAGCAATATTTACGTACGAAACGTTTTCTATAGATTTCGTTTACATAGCTGTGTTTTATACACTTTTCAACTTATAATCATAGAAAATTCATTTATAAAATTTGACTACTAGAATAGCAATATTGATATACAGACAGCCTTTAACAAATCAGATTTCGAATGCAGATCACAACAAATTTTTCCGAGATCACGATAACAACTTAGTTGACTATGTATATAGGAATCAATAAGGAAAGACCAACTGTGGTCTATACTTCATACACCGCATTCTACTGAGCGAGATACTTAACAAGCCGTCTGGCAAATGGCTGTAGCTTCCTTATCAGCCGACATTGACATGCAATAGGAATCTGGAAGATTCAAATATCCATAGTTGGGTTAATTATGACGCAAATTGCTTCAATCTCTTCTCTCTCTCTCTCTCTCCAAGTACTCTGGTAAATAGGTATAGAATAATAATAATAATTATAGAAGAATAATAGTGAATTGAGGAACTGACGATTTTCTTTGAACATAATCGATGCCTCATCAAAGATGATCGCAAATAGTCAACGTTGTAGTGAATACGAATGTGCTAGAGACAAATATGATTGCATCATTTTTAGATTTCGCAGCAATTTCCTCACATAGAAATTGATTAACGTTATCAGTTGTTGCGTTACTTGTTATTTAAAACGCATAGTTTTCTCTTCAACACTGCATTTTTGTGAGGCTACTGATTATAATTTTAATTATGGACATACTGCTCTTGTAAATTTTGTAACTGACCTTGATTTTAGACAATATAAAATTGACGTCGGATTGAGGCAATCGAACAAACGCTTCACGCCATTCGTATAGTGTAACACATTCTGACGAATATCTAAATGTATATTTCTCTTGATTACGTAGTAGTGATGCTGTGAAGTTTCAACGAACTCACATTATTGTGTTGATTCCGTGGCATGGTGGTCGATGATGACCATTTTTGCATTCGACGAACGTTGCTTCAAAATTATTCTCCATATCTTGTTGTACTTCAACAAAACTGCCGTTAATCACTGGAATTTTCATCGTGAATGCGTATAACTGATGTGATTTGTTTTTGCCTATCTCATTAAGTTGATCTCTAGCTAAGAATCTAGCCATTATATAAACTCACCTAAAAGTTTGTATATGTAGTTAGTTTATGATCTACGAAATAACATTAGTGGTTTCTGAGGAACATAGCCGAAAAAGTGACATTAGCAAAACTCTGAGGGCAGTATCTTCCTTGGTATTTCACGATTTCGTAGCCAACATCACAATGAACGTCATATAGATTTAAAAAGAAATTGAGTAGAATAAAACGTACTATGACCAAACTGTGGTCGATGCCGCTTTAAGATGGTCACTGGGCATACGTGCTCAGTTTCCGGTACTTTTATATCCAATGATTTCTTCTAAAAACAGAAAAATGTCAAGTGACGTCATAGTTGTTTCATTAATCATAAAAGTTTCCATTATCACTGACCTGCATCTTGAAGTATTCTGATTGCCCAATTCGTTCATACCATCCACTTTTGAATCCTATAAAAAAGATGCTATAGGAAACTTCTATAATAATGCATTTTTAAAACTTCAATGTATTCATTGTGTAAAAATGTTAGTGAGTTAAAGTTGGTCGTCTTTAATTTCTTTGATTTTCTTCTTATTGCTAGATAAGGTTCAATAACAATTTCTCCAAAACTTTACACCTCTCGTATTACACGTCTTCTAGATGACACAGAACAGTCAGATTAGGCGTTGTCGTTGTGTCAATGCCGTAAACGTTCGACTTTATGCGCAACAGTACAGTACTGCTAGTTTTCCATTGAAAGTTATGAATGCACTCTATTGTGTTCCTCGCATCAGACTTGGTGAATATTATAAACTGGACTCAGCAAACTGCTTTAACTGAGCACACTTTTGCTGACAATATAATAATCATGCATGCTCTTCTTACATTCCAAATACTAGCTGCTCTGGGTAATTATGAAGTGGTTAAGGAGTTAAGAGCGAGGAAGTTACTTTGTGTGTTTTATGTCAGTATAAATGTCTGTGGCAATTTCTGACCTCCAAGTCCAAATACTTGTCACCATACTACCACGCGATGTTCCAAATCTAAAACTTGATTCAGATTCTCAAGGAGAGATATCGCGATCCTTGTTCATCGTATTATTTCGTGTATTGGAGAACCTAAGCCGACGTTAGATTGATCTCAAACTGCTTTCTTTGTAGATCATTGAGTCATTGACACTTTTTGATGGTAGCAACTAATAGTCAAAACTCCTTACTATTTCACCTTATTCAGCTTTATGAAATTCTCCAAGCTTTCAGTTAAACACTTTGAATAGATGGTAAGATCTTAAGAGGATAGAGGATGGCATCATGTTGAGTGAATTCGTTCTTTGATCTATTGAAGTATTGTGATGTATGATCTATGTGTAATGAGTAGATACATTTTGGTTTAGTACGGTTTATCGTGACTAGGGCGCTAAATAAGCTTAAGGGTTTTTATTTCCACTTAACAAAGAAAATGAATGTGTTTTTTGACATCTAATGTCCTTATTAATTTTAATTTGATTTCTTTTAAAAATAAGTCAAGTGATTTATATGGATTTGATTCTGAATCGAACTCAGTTTTGAGTGAATGTATGAGGTTTGATCAAAAACATAATTCGTTGATGAAATCAAATGTTATTAACGATTAGGTGATTACTACAAGAAATAGTCTAACGAGTCGTTTATTATCGAAAGTTCAATACTTATTATGAATATTATTGATCATTTTTATTGCATTAGTTAATATTATAAGTTTATTCAGAAGATTAGCTTGACTCTTAGATAACGGTATGGTAATAGTGAACAGTGTATCATAAAGACTCATGTGAACCTCGTGAGATGAGTGTGTGACACAGTGCTATTTCTCGCTTAGTCAAATATATAGCATAATGTTACATGGTGCATCAGGTTGATTTATTTTGCATTATCTTATTGTTTGAAGCAGGAGAAATGGATTAGTTTTAGATTCCGTGAACAACCTCAACCGACAACTACTTTTCTGAGATTGACAGATTACTAATACCAAGTATTTCGTAGTGCATTGATTTGTCCCATTATTTCTTTCGTGTTTCTACACTCTCACTAATGTGGCTGTTATTTAATCGAAAGGAATCAATGAACAATATAGTTACCATCATATCGTGGCAAAGTCCATTTTCTTTATAATGTCAAAAGTTTATCTGGAAATGTGACGTCAAACTTTATTCTGGAAAAGGGTGACACTGAGTCGTTTCGGGCACTTCTCTCGCACTGTTGCAGCCAACTTTTGAAATTGTCTACTCGTAGACGTCGGATTCATTGTATATTTGTTGTCACTCAGCTCTCAAAAACGCATTCTCAGCAATTCCAGAAAATTGTGGATATTCTATGCGCCAAACTTAGGATTGTTTGAGCTAACGGATCCTTGCTGCTGGGCAGCTAGTAGGCATTGTGTGTGTTCTTATATTAACCTTGGTCTCAACTCCAATGATGGAAGTCTGAGGATGATGGACTTGAGGAAGTCCTCTATGTGCAGAAGCTTTCGCAGGTATTTGACCTTATAGTGCAGTCGTGGTCGATCAATATATATCGAAGCATTATTTATTGGTAGTTTATTTATTGGCAAGCAATAGTGTGACGGCCACATCCAAGTATCTGTTACAAATCATTGACACCAGCATTGGATTGTATTTCCAGCCTGCGGAGCAGAAAGTCTTCTTCCATAATCACTAGCCGACCAGCAAGTCTTTGAATTAATTCCACAGCACGTAGCGCCTTCCTTGAAGTCCTTCAACTAAGTGGTTCACCCTATTGATACTAGCTAGTGCGCAAATGCAGTGCTGATTTTTTTGAACGTCTTCCTTGCACTCTTCAACTTATTAAACATAAAATGTCATCGAGCCGTAGTGCGAAAGAAGTGTTATAACAACCTATTTTGTCGAGTGATTTGGCTGCAATGCTTGCTAAGAGGGAACTTCTCAACTTTGAGTCTATAGCGTTAGTTGTGTACATCACGCATCTTTACGACTGGATCCGTTCAATGAATAGCTTTCTTCGATTCGAATTTGCAAGTAAAATCTATCCACCGTGTGATTTTGATTTGTACACTAAACTTTTTCTATGGATGGAATTTCATTCTAAGCACAGAAAGCTAAACGAATTTTTTTTTCAGATGTTCGTCAAAATTTCACCAATCCAAAATATTCTATTGGTGTCATACCGTTGATGTTGTTAGCTTGTCAAAATTGTGACATGTCATTGAGTTTCAATAGGAGAGCTAAATTGGTATCTAAAATTATACTAATGAAAATGTTTTTCGTTCGGTATTTATTCATTGTATAATGATTTTTCGAAGCTTAATAAAATAACTTATTCCTCAACGAAAATTTGTTGAGTACTCGTTCAGTGCCCAAAAAATATGGATTTTTTCATAAGTACTATTTTAAATTATCATCGAACATATGAAAAATTCTATGTCATTGTGGAATTAAATTTTACTACATCAAAAAAAATTTTTCTTACCTCATGACAAACATTGAGTATTTATGCTATTTCCATATTCTCAATAGTATTAATATGTCTTCGTTATGATCTATAGGATCGATTTTATTACGGTATCATATGATTTTGAGGAATTAAAAGCATAGCATAGTTTTTGCTAGGGCTTCAAACAAACACAATAAACTTACTATAAGCTTCACATAATGGAAAGTAGTACTTAATGGAGAGGATAACGATAACCCGCAATATGTTGTGTTGATACATCTGTGAATTTACGCGTTTGGGTTTTATTGTCAACAAAAAAAGCATAGGAAATAGAAAGCAACAACAACAACGAAAACAAAAAAGACAATGAAGTATTTGCTGTTGAGAGGTAATGTAGGAGATCGAAAAACTAAAAGCTATCGATGAGTTCATAGTTGAAGTGAATAACGATGCATCATTTCATGCACTTTTTCGAAATGAGTTAGAAATTCCTTCATCGTAGAGTGAAATTATATATTTAATATTTATGAATGCACTAATTAACTGTCAAGTGAACTACAAAGTACAACACGATAGAAAAAAAGAAAAAAAAACGAAACAAATAAAATTAATAGAAGAACAACGACCGATGACGGTTTTAATATCACCCATGCTAGGAATTAATGAATTCAACTTTAAGTTATTAATACCCTAACCTTATTATACAAATGAGTTAAATTTGTCCTCAACTTTGTAAGAGTTTTTCTATTCCAACAATAGATTTTTTTTTGTTAGCTTAAAAAACTATTTGAATGGAAGTGTAGCTAGAACTAATGACGATATTAGGTCGAAATGTCACAGTATTTAAGCTTAACGCTTTATCGATTCACTAGATCGAAAGAGTTACTATCTTTAGAGAGTTCCAGTCGAAAACTCCTTCATGATGAACTAGAAATTATTTAGTTAATAAGAATGAAGAACTCAGAAAAAAAAATTTTCCTTCTAATGAGAATTAGACAACTCAAAGGATTCTATTTACACCGAAGTCGGAAGATTTCTTTTCAGATATTAGTCTTTCGAGGATGAAATTCACCTCATGTACTTCTCTATTTCTTCTCTTCTTCTTCTGATCTGACAGTTAACGAGGTGTAGCACGTTTAATATTATAATGGTCATTTGAAAATTTATAATATTAAAAATTTTCATATGATATCAATCAACTGCGACCGGAAACGGGAACGATTATCGAATCGATCGATTGTAACATGAAAACAAGTAGTTCCTAATTGCTCAGCACATTACATTTTGTAGATAAAATATTGTTATAAATTGAGTACACCTCATTCACCATTCAATAAGGTGTTTGGAAACTCTTAACTCGAATGATCTCTAGTCAATCATTACCTTCACTCAGAAATGTTAGCTAATTTTCAAACTGATTTGCATAATCGTTTGGATAGAGAATGTAACGTTTTCGTTATACCGAACAGTTTTAGATCAACTGGTTTAGTTCTATCGTATGAAGTGTTATTGAGAAAAAAAATTTTTTAGTAGAAACAATAGTAATGGGAGTATTGCTGGTCCACGAAAAGGCGTGACACTGAGAGGATTTATACATTTTATAATTCGTATGACGTGATAAAAATCTATTGTGAAATTAAGAAATCTGATCAACAATTTTTTATGCCACTCAAAAAAAAAAGCAGAGGTAACAAAAGCGCAACAGAAATGCGAGGACTTATAGCAAATAAATGAGCCAACAATGCAATTCGATTCTTAAGCATGGAGTGCAACTGATGAAAGTTCTTCATGAGTTTCTAATTGTTCTCATTATAAAATAATTAAGAGAGGTCAGTAACATAATTATTTGACCTCAGTCTAGTAAATGAGTTAATAAAGTAAATGAAAAAAGAATGCAATTCTCAAGCGTGAAGCATTAGCATGGAATACAACTAATAAAAGGTCCTCATGAGTTTTCACTTGTACTCATTATAGAATGAAGAGAGGTCAGTAACATAGTTATTTGGCCTATATCTATAGAATATCTTTGATAGAAATCACATCTTTCAGATGTAGTCTAATGAAATCTGTTAAACCTCATCATGGGTAGGCTTATCCGTTACAGTAACCTTTCACGTATCAGCTAATTTGAATATCGGATATTGATTACTATTGAGCGGTCATTCTACCGATCAGATCTATTTACGTTCATACGGTAATAATATGAATTAAAGTTCTAATCACGGAATAAATTCCTGAAAATGTACGTTATTATTTAAATTTTTGCAACGAATCATTACGGAATTTAGTGTTATTACTCTCCTTCGTTAAGTGTGCAAATTTTGAACTTGATCTTAAGGATTTGGTACCGATCGATTTCGGATTCATTGTGAACATAATTTCTGTACACAAGACGACAGATTATTGTTTCTTAAAACTGCAATTTTGTTTTAAAAAATACTTCTCCTAATAAGTTCACCTCATACTGTCGCTTATCGTTCTAAGAACAGCTGGTGCTGTTGATCATCTTTCATGCATAATCAATCAGTCATTGACGTATAATAATTATTATAAACTGATGAATCTCACATCATAGTTGAGGTAATGTTCATAGAAATTTGGTAGTTATTCAGCTTTAATTCAATTGCTGGAAGTTTTTCAGTGAAATGATTTTTCTTAATGTTGCTCAATGTTGCTTCAAACGTCATCGACTATTCTATACTATTCATTTTTCTTTCAGTAACTCTATGGATAACGTTTCAAGCAAATTTCATGACGGCGATATTTTTATAGCTAATCGAACACTTCGTTTTCTTTTACTGTATTGTAATTACAAAGTTACCCTCTAAACGAGCTGTCTGCCCAAATCGCAAAACTAAATCAATATCTAATCATAGACCTCAGATCTTATAAGGCATTAGGTAATCATGGCTGACGAAACATATGATAGTAGGTGGCACCGTTTCAGTCGATAGATCATCTTTAGTTTTTTGCAGATCTTCAAATGAATGGTAACATTTCGTAATCTTCGATTCAACAGGAATATTACAAAATTTTTTTTCAGCTTTTTTTAATGTGTAACTTTATATTGCAGAAGTGGAATCAGTACTTCTACATTGTTTATCAGGAACACCTCATCATCCTAACGTGCCGTAGATGACCACTCTCTAGAAGAATGATAAGAATGGACAGTATTTATGCAATTGATGCAAAATCACCGGGATACGGTAAGTTGTCATACTGCGCACTAACCTCATTTGTAGACCTCGATGAGTTTTTTCTTCTTCTTTATTTTCATATCAACTGCATTTTTCAGCCTTATTATCGCACATTATATCGCCATTTTAATCCGTTCCATTTATAGCTACTCAATGACGTCACAACTAATGAACCTCATAGTGGTTTTTTTCTCTTATATGCATCAATTAATATGCTGACTACATTTGTAATGATGATTTACCTTTTTTTATCACTAATTTCAATTAGATATATTATTTAAATTATATAACGACATAATTCAGATTTAGGATAATAGAAAATTTTCTTTTTTTTCAGTACTTCATGAACGGAAGAAAAGAAATGACTCAAATCAGACTGAATCCGTTTGAACCGTTTTTCAATTGGCTATCAGAAGCAACACTGCGGCATGAAAATTCATAAAATTATTATTAGTTATAGAAATTCTATTATAATTAATGAATATATGTTTAATTATGTACCTATTATAATATTCTAATGTATTGTTCCTCTAAATTAATTTTAATAAGTACCGTAATGCTGAAAGGAGGCAATGTTAGCACCGTATCCTTTAGGAACTTTTCCTCCAATTATCTTTATGAGGTTAAGTGCCAGAAATTTCATGGTCTCCACTTGGTAATGAAAATATGGAGTCTTTTCGCTTACCGCTCCCCCCCAATATTACTGCGATTTTACACTGTCAGATTAAGTTAACATCTATCTAGTTATTGAATGAGGTTTATGCCTAAAATATAAATAATTATGCTTAATATGTTAATTATTTGGTGTCACTCCGTCGTATTGATATTATTACTGAAGGATCCTCTTCGTGTCTTATTTGATATTGAGGAAATGGTCCATTCCATAAAGCTTCTGTTTTTACTCGAATATATCACTGAAGTGTTGAACTCATCGAGATGGGAGCTTGACTAAATTGTTCTGTTCTGATTCTTCAACTAGGACATCGTTGAAAAGTTTTCTTCCTCTTGAATGCTCTGCAAATTTTAAGCATAATGGAAAATAAATTCACCTTTTTGAATGATAACAGAGGTTTTTTCTTTCCATTTTACGTCATCTTCATCTATTCAGTTTTTTTTCGTGATGAAAACATTCTTTCTAATTCCATTTGTTACGACGTAAGACCTTTGTTATGAGGAAAATAGAATCTCTGTTTAGTGAGGCTTTCATCTCTACAGCAATTGAGTGAGATGGAATTTTGGTTTCCTTTTTTCTAGGTGCAATAACACTAAATAGCTCTTTATTTTCAAACACACACAACATCTGAATAAATTTTGCATTGGAGGAAATTATTTCAATTCTATACAATGAGGTAGAACACTACAGGCGTCCTCATATATACTCACACACATTCGAAGCACTATCACTTCATAATTTTTTTGATAATGAACTTCGTTTCCTTTTTTTTCTATCATAAGTAGGTAGTATATAATCGTTACATAAACAATAGTATATTTTGAAACTGCAGATGTTTCCTTCGTTTTCCAATTGCCCATTACGGATACGGTAAGCGGTGATCTATTGAGTGTTTTGCATTTGACCCGACTAATATGATGGTCCGTATAGAAATCACACGAGACCATCGTCATACCAGCAATGTCTAGTATGTCTCTCTTCCAAAAATTCAGCATTTTTTGTGAGCTGTCAGCAAAACAAACAACTCACTGCTCGATTTTTTTTTTCGTACAAACATTTTAAAAGCTCAAAACTGGAAAGTAGTATATTTTTAAAAATATTTAGTATATTTAGGAACTTTATTGTTATGGTAAATACGCCTCGCTACAGTAGCTTACCGTGTCAACTTTATGTAGTACATCAATTGGAAAAAAACAACATGAAACTTTGATTGACGAATATTATAAGCGTGAAAAATTGTGAATGAATCGACAAATTGTATCAAAAAAAAACTGATAATCAATCAATAGCAATTGATTGAGTAGTAACTTAAATCCCTTAACGAATAACTCGTTACATAATGTTTGAGGTAATGACGAAACGAATTTTATTCCGAAACCATGATCTGGAAGAGAGATGATTATCCGTTAATTCTCTTTAACTTATTCCATTGATTCTTCTATGCTTCTATTGAAATATGCTGAGAAATTCGTTATCTGATTGCACGGGAACTCATATAATGACCCAGATTGCGCTTCATATATTGGTTTGGATCAAAGCTTTCTTTCAGTCAGTTAGATCAAAACTTTTTAAGCGCAATGTGGTTTGCAATTTCTAAATTTTTTGATCATCAGAAGTATTTGGCGATTTTTTTGAGTTATAATAGCATTCTGCGGTTGAAATTGTGTCAATTTCTAACTACGCAGGAGTATCCATTATAGCGAATCTATTTTTAGAACTTAACGAAAATAGCAGCCACAAATTCACTGATAATCTCATGAGTTTCGTATGTTTTATGACGAATAATTAATTGAATTTGTTGCAAAAGCATAGTAACACCTAAGTTGCTGACGAGTCAAATACCTCGCTTACCGGATTACAAAATGAAAACACATTAGCAAAAATGCGGTAAAATGCCATCGAATGTGGGATGAAGACGTGGGCGACGTTTTGGACGACATTTGAACAAGAATGTGCATGCAAAAAGGTAAAAAGGTTAATTTGCATATATACATATATATCAAATATATATACTATATATATA
>KN716325.1:17008-29256 GCA_000816705.1 Dictyocaulus viviparus | reverse complement strand
ATCCCACTTACCATATCTCAGCTTTGAATTACTAGAGAATTTATCTTTTTATGTTGGTACCAATCAATAATGTTGCAGACTTTGACTTGTTCGTTTGCTTGATTTCATGAACGTCATCTTGACGATGACTTTGCTAGTTTTTTTCAGTTGTTAAGCGCCAATCTTTCTTATTCATCGGAGTCAAATGAGTAGATAAACAAAAATGTTACAAACGTAATTATCTGGATTTGCTCGTGACGGCGTTCAACAAACTACATCTGTCAGCTGCAGGTGGCATCAAGGATGAAGAAAAGGGTGCTAGTTTGTTTTGAATAAAATTCTACTTACATTGATCAGAACACATCGCCATTTTCACTAAGAAAGCAATGTTTCAATGTTTTTCAATGTTCACCTTAACAACACCTATCGCAAACGACTAGGACAACCGCATTTTGTCATAAAGATTCTGATAATTTCAATATTTATCCACACTATGGAGACCATAAACAGTCATTGTTTACAGCATCAACAAACTGATCGACGATAATATCCTTTAAATCAATCAAAGAACGGGTATAAAAAATTTACTTTGTAAAACTACTTGTTGTTGATGGGATTTGAAACCCATTCCGACGAGAATTTATTACAATCGTATCTTTTTTGATCTTATGTGATCTGCTGAGGAAAACACCGAGCTAATCTCTCCTTTCAATGACCTCAATGTTTTGAATCATTTTTCAAAGGTAACGTGCACATCTGCACAGCCTAGAATCACTGTGGAACATGTTGATACCCATCAATAATGTTGCAGACTTTGACTTGTTCGTTTGCTTGATTTCATGAACGTCATCTTGACGATCTGTGTGCGAGTTATTCTATTTCTTGCGACACTCGAACTCCAAAATTTAGCAAAGCGTCATTTTTTAGACTTATATGTTACTTTTGCTTGTGCGCTCCGTGTTACATTATTTGTACAACCTGTTCGTCATGCTTTTTTTTACGATACGGCAAAATTATCAGTTTGGTAATTTTTTGCTGAGGAAAACAATTCGTAGACGATCAAAACATAAAATATCAACAAAGCGTTTATAAAGTCATATTCGACCACATATGGAGAACGAACCAGGCAGGAGGCAAATGCTGTTGAATGCCTGAAATCTGCACTGTCGTCAATTGCTTAGCACAAAAGCATAGATTGATGATATTGATATACCATTGAGCACTATATTTTATAGTCTATAGACTCTAGATATCGAAGAAACTAGGTAAATAAGGTGAGGTTGTTTTGCTTATGATCACCTTAGAGGGTCGTCAGGTTCGATGTACACAACGGATTATTGTAACTCATTTGCATGCTGCTTAATTTCTTTAAGGGAAAGATATTGTAGTACAAATTGGACGAACCCGTAGAGATAAGAAGCCCGATTTTCTTTCAGTAAGGAATTTGGCCATGTATCACCTGTACACTACAGCTAGCTTTCATTAAGAGTCTTCGCACGGAATAGTATTTTTTGATTTGTGGTACGTAGAATGGAGAGGATTCGTGGCCTTCAGATGGATATAAATTTAGCATTACGGGATGGGCCTCGCAAACGTTAGTTTCTTTGAAGAAGACCACTACCATGATGACGATTGTGCAGGAAACGAATAGATATTATGCTGAAACCTCCACTACCAGAACGGACCAATTAGGTATTGACGTAGTTAGTAAAGCACAATATAGAACGGTAAAAAAAATAATGAGCCTTTTAAGAGCTTCTCTTTAATGCTCGTTTTTTTGAGAAACATGTAACATATTTTTGCATTATGCATGTATACCTTTTGGTCAACATCACATTCGATTATGTGGATTCTCAACAAACTTTGGCCTAGGAATCTGTAGAGTTCTTTGAAGGTGCTTTGCAAGTTCTGCCATTGTATATCGATCATTAGGATTTTCCGACCAGCAGCGAACCTGTAGATCAATACGATCTCATGCATCTCTTGAAAAAAAAAATGCTTGTGAAAAGAGCTTGTTATCAGCACATTTTACCGGCATACACCATCTTGAATTCACGATTTCATTTTATTTTGCTCTACGACGAAGACAATTCTATGTTGATCTACATACGATATAAAATTATAGAGACTTAACCTTAACATATGTTTGGATATCTGGGTGAACATTAGGTGGCAGCTCCATGCGGTAACCCTCCTTAACCTGGAACACTAAGATAAGAGATTACAAGTTAAATTAGAAACCACTTGGAATGGCATTTCAACTAAAGTGGTAGATCGTATAACTCTAAAGCGAACCTCAGGCGATTTCGCTTAGCATCACTTGATTCGGCTACGAGGCATAGCATTCTAAGGTGAACTATGGGTTGATGAGTCAGCTCTTGCTCTACCTTTACTTCTACTTTGAATCCTATGGACTTTTATCAATCTTATCAATACAATCTCCATATCTTAGGCGGTAAATAAGCTCATCTTAGATTTTGCTGTTCTTATTTTGGTGTTCATTAGAACTTGAGAAAAATCCGATTTCAAGATTTCGGTGGTACAGATATAAAAGAAGTGGAAGGATAAGTAGCCAACAAACTGGACAGGTGGTCGCCTTTAAAAAAATATGATAAATCCTCACACTTTGATTAACTTCTGCAACCGTCATTCCTGGATATGGTTCTATACCATTGTTGTATATCTCCCAGCACATAATACCTAAAAGCTGATGCATCGCTATTATTAATTCTTAATTTGTAGTGTAGTGACAGATTACCGTAGCTGAAGACATCTGTCTTCTGTGTGTAGATAGCCATTCTTAGTGTTTCTGGAGCAAGCCATCTGATTGGAACCCTTTTATGAGGATCCATCTGATACACAGTTCCTTCACGAGTGAGTCCAAAATCCGAGATCTTCACCTGTAACTTACACGTATATCGAACGTTTGACTTTTTGCTTACAGTTGCTTTATTCCAACTTCGAGAGATGAAGAAAAGGAAGAGGACTAACTTTGTTATCTCCATATAAACAGTTCCTTGCAGCAATATCTCGATGAAGTACATTTTTCGCATGCAAATATTCTAAACCCCACGCTGCCTAAAGCATTCTATCGATATCGTGAAGCTTGATGCTTCTTCACATAGAATACCGATATTAGTTACTTGCAAACACATTTCGTTTTTACGATCCATTGGTTGTTCACTTTTTTGAAGATATGAGTCCAAAGCACCGCAGTTTACCTCAAGTAATGCAGAATAAAATATGAACCTAGTGATTTTCTTTAAATGAAACACATTAGTGTTTTCTCTTCAAGTATATTCCATGTCGTCGATGGCGAAATTCTCGCTATATCAACAAAGTAAATAGAATGTTCTCCTCGTATGTTTATGTCAAACAAATGAACACACCAGTTCCATGATCACCATAAGAGGTTCTTGTCCTGCGGCTACGCCATAGAATTTAACAACATTCGGATGGTCGAAGTGCCTCATAAGGCGCGCTTCGTGCATGATTTCTTTGATTTGTTCCTTTGTTAGAACTTCCAGTTTGGCCTAAAAAATTCCTTTTTCATTATAGAATGTTTAATCTTGAAATTTACTCTGCACAAAACATACGACAAAATACGTACAAGTTTTACAGCAACTGGAACCCTGGCTCCACTTTTCAGTTTCAATCTTCCCGCGTGCACTTCTCCAAAAGCACCCTCTCCTATAATTTATTTTGCATTGAGGCATAGATCATGCTAAAGTCGAGATCACAAAAAGCACTGTGAAAAATTCCGCAAAGAAAAATTCTATAGAAAACGAATCTCTCATATTGTTTACAAAATCTTCATGTTCAGAGCAGAATCACGTTTAATCACTCCAACGATATCATCCTCAACGAAAGGATCAACCATCAATATCACTGTCACAAGGACCGATCAACATCAACGCTTATCCTATTTTATGTTCCGTGTTAACCAAAATAGAGCAACAAATAATATTTATTATCGTTTTTGTATTGTTTATTTCAATAAATACGATTTTCAGTGCATCAATTTCTGAGTTACAAGCTGTCATACAGATGCTTGCACTCCATAATAGACATTGAGGTTTTCTTTCCATCGACAAGATGTCTTTCTATTGAATTACATCCTTATTTTACTGTTTATATTAATGTTTTCTTAGTAATTTCAATAGTATTGAGATCTATCGATTCTTCTTCATGGCGTCATTAGTATAATGACATTTTTTCCTTTTTTGGAATGGTACATCATTCATTCAGTTGTTCGTCATCAGTAGAGAATAAAAAACATTGAAAATGTAGTGCATATATATATATGTGAAAAAATGAAAATAATGAAATTATAATAGATATAACAGTAATAATAAACACAAAATAGATATGAACTAGTTATATCCTCAATTAAGAGGATATTTGCAGCGTTTTCAATTCAATTATGCATATTTTCTGATTATGAATGGCTTCATTGTTAAGCTGATCAGTAGATCATTAGTAAAGCATTGAAAGGATTGATCAACTTTTTGATTTCTCATCAAGTCTGGGTTCTATACAGCTCGCATTGTCTTTATTATAACAAATCAATGACACTGTCACACCCGACAAAATAGGGTATATTAGGCTCTGCCATCGTTCGGTGGACCATTCAGTTTACGTGTTTGTCTTCCGTAGAACTCTGTATTGTTTCATTATCTTCTAAATTACTTATTGCCCATTCTGTTGTGTTCTGATGTTTCGCTAGAATCTCGTTTATCGCATTATCATTGTGTTATGGAGATATTGCATTAAACTGAACAATTCCATAGGAGCATCCAGAAAAGTAGCCGATCACGATCAATCAATATAAAGCCCTGTCGGCGATCACAACTGGGAACAACGGACTCGAACCAGGGCATACCTAATGCAGATAAGAAAAAATTTCTTAAGATTGTGTCATAGTTCATTTTCATTCTTTCCATTTATTCAAAGCGTTCTTCTCCTCAGAATAAGGACCTTATATACCTTATGTTGTCTGGTCTATTAGTGAATTCTGGTGAAGAGTATGTGAGCTGTATTGAACGTACTTGAAGGTACTTGATATAAGATCAGAGGGTTTATCAATTATGTCAATATTTTGCTAATAATTTAATGAAGCAATAAAACTACACGTGCTCAACGGATTTGTATAATTGGATAGGAAAGGTAACAAGGATCGTCCTATTGGAGCATATTTTCTACAATTGTTATATTTGAAAAATCAAAAAGCATCCATCGTTGTTTGTATTGATACATATTGAAATGCTTACCCAGTTTCTTCGTTAACTCTACCTCATCATGAGAGAGCTCCCAGCTTTGTCGAACGATTGGGTTGCGTAGGATGACCTCATGAGACTGCAATACGGAAAATGCATTAGTATTCCTATCTGTCCATTTATTATACATTTAGATTGCCTATAAATACTTTCTTATAACATAAAAACAAAAGTGATAATCTGATAATAGACTGATTCTGAAAAGAACTGTAGATGTAGTCGATTCAGTGAGTAGTTCAAATTTAGATGCATTTACTGCACTAACGATTTGCATCTGTGTCATCACGAAACGAGAATAATCGATAATGAGGAGATCAAAAATTCAAATTGATAGGTTCAGAATATGGTATTCACTATTACCTTAGTTATAGAGTCCTTTTTACTAAGATGATATTCGATCATGGCGCTAACCGATTCGAACGCATACTTTTCGATCATGACTTTGCCGGATGGGAGAACTGTGATGACAAAGTGTTTAATCTGTAACTTTCATGGTTTCTTCTGATGTCGTCACTTTGAAGATTACAAACTGTAACGTCATTGTTTGCTAACAGAACACTTTGACTTGCAGAGAAACTTTCCATAATATAAGTATGACTTTTGAAAGTCATGTTTATTTACTTTCTTAATCAAATATACAGAGATAAAACAAGAAGTTCTCGGGAAGACTAAAAAACACCGTACTCCCTGATCTTCAAATTCTTGTTTGACCATAACAGATAAAACGAGGGCACGTGGTTTGCCTGCCACAGGCTCAGTTGTTCGTACAAGAAAATCTCCATTTATTCGCAGCATCATCTGAAAATAATTACCAACTCTCCGAACGTTTAGTTTGTGTAATCGCTCTGTTTTCAAATGACATGTAACGTGCTATAAAGGTTTGCCAGAATTGTCGTTCGTTGTGTAGGTGATTCATGTGATAGGAGTCCAATTTGTTTTCAAGGTGGCCTTATTATGCTTTATTACTCTATCTAACCTTTAAAACAGACTTAGGTAAAATGGGAGCAGCAGTCGATCAGATAGGAAATTCGTAGAAAATACCATTCTGTGAACACCACTACACTCTTACCAACAATTTTCCATAGTTAGTAATTGCGTTGGCCATGTATCCTTCGTTAAGAATGGTCTTTACCTTTATATCTTCACGTGGGAGCAGTCCATGGTACCAGATTTCGTTTGCAAGCTGCTTGTCCATATCGACTTGCCTCGTTGGCCTAGTAATGAACTATGAATGAACCACCCATAGCAAGTCAGCAGTCGTTATCGTTGTTACCGATTTATCACTACTGTTATGAAGTTATGAAATCACTGAATTCATTATTTTGGTCGATTTCCCTATTGCATCTATTTGTTTTATTGGTTACGTATCATGTTGTGGACAAGTTTTTCTGTTAACATTTTTAGATAATTGCGTTGAGTGAACATCTGTATGTAGAAAGAAATGAAACATGTCGAAATTTATTGAAAATGTTTGATGATAACTGATGCCGTGTTACTGTCTCCGCTAAGGCATTCAGATGATTCGAAATTTTTGGAAACGATAATTTTGAGCTTTCGGATAAGTTACGCTCCGACAGACTATGTTGCTGTTTAGACTATGTTGAAGCAAGATCCTTTCCTTACCACATTGGAAATCGCAGTCTTATTTCAAACAGAGAAGTCATTTCGGACCATATCAGGAAGATAAGGTTGGTGTGCAAGTATCTAGAATCTGTGTCACATAGATTTATATCAATCCGGTTAATTTGGATAACCAATCCATCATATGCACATCTTCGCTCGTTTCAATTAAAATCAAATCTTTTTTGAAAGAATTGGTGACTGAGAATGGAAAGTGGTGAAATAAATGGAATATTTTCCAAAAAAAAATTTCTCTTATGCTGACAAGAAGTTGTTCATTGCAATCATATTATTTAATAAAGTTTATTGACTGCAAGAGAGACTTGAATTTTGTTTTATTTCAAAAACGAATAGAACGTTTAAGTAGATCATATAATTATAATAATTATATTGTTCATTTAACATATGGTATCACTTTATCAATGTAAGTTAAATTCTCCCTCATGAAAACTTCATTGAAACGAAAAACATGCAGGAACAACCATTTCATTATGGTTAATTGCTCGATTCGTTCAGCATTAAAGCTCCCATTGTCATTGCTGCTGCTAAGCTGGCCAGTGCCATAAGCGAGAATATGATGCATAGGACTTTGTAACATGGATGTCCACGTTTCCTGTAAATTGTCAAGTATTTTTGTTTCAAGGACGTCCTGAATGTTGAAAAGGAAAATTGAGCAATTGTAATTAAACGAAAGACCATACCATGACAGATCAGAAATTTTGCAAGATGCGGGTCCTAGTCCCGCCTGAGGCTTCAGGTTTTGCGAATAATGCAAAACGCGGACTATTAAAAGAATAAAAGACTTCAGTTAAATTACTTGCTTGAAATGGGCAGTCCTCTTTTTCTTCCCTTTCTTTCCTTTTCCGTTACCTTTTTTCTTGCCGCCTGTAAATTGTGATTATTAAATCACAAACTGGAGTGTTTTTGAATAAGTATGGAAAACAACCGCTTGTAGCTCCAGTTGAACCTGACGTCCTTGTTGTTCCTCCCATCTGACTTCCAGCTCCAGTTTCATCTAGTTCTTTCTTCTCATCTTTGTCGTCAGCGCCCTCCTGGTTTCACTTATAGCATTTAGTGTAATTAGATCATCTTCCAAGCATTAACCTCAATCATTACACATAGTCCACACAGAGGTTACTTTATTTAGGTTGACTTTTGCTTAACATGCATCTCATTTGAGAGTTTTGTTTCTTATATTGATAAGATCACTTACAGGAGGCATTGCATTTGAACCGCCTGTTCCTCCTGTCCCACCCTGTTCCGACTTTTCTGTCATTATGGAATACCGCTCACGTTGATAGTAGGTAACTAACTAAAGCATACCATACTTTGCATTATTATTCTATGTTTTTATCTTCTCTAAGCACTATCTGTATCACAATGCTGTGAGATTAAAAAGAAACGTGGAAAACTTTCAAGAAAGCATGATAGGATAATGTATGTTGTTGTAGCGAATATCCTCCATTTGAAGGGATATTTACTACAGTTGTTAGTTGGAAAGTGACTAGCCTTCTATTGTTCATTATCATCAAGACGTTATTTTTATTCTTAGGACGTGAGCTCCCTGTCTTTCTCACTACGTTGCCGAAGTGTGGCACAAAATATGATCATCTTGATTACGGGTGGTCTCTGTAGTGCAATCGGTAGCACACAAAACTAGGCATCCGCAGATTCGGGTTCGAGTTCCGCTGAAATCCCAAGTTTTCTATTTCATTCAGCATGATTAGGGACATAAGAACAAAACTACCATAATTTATTCTAAGTAATAAAAAATTAATAAAATAATTCCATCGAATTTCACTTGTGCAAACCATCTTATTGATACTATGCGATAGCGTTAAAGCATATGAAATCGGTGTTTATTATTAATATTATTGATTGTGAAGAAGTTCAGTCGTGGTATGTATGTGGTAGTGGTGGTTGGTAGCAATGTGACATGTGGAGACTTCGAGTATCATTTCATCATTTCAATATTGCCATTAGTTTCTAGTGTGGACAGTCAAAAAAGAACTGGCTGATGGACCAAAAATATACTGTTTCAACATATCGAAGTACTTGCATATGTATAATACATGCACTTATTGTATGCATATCCTCCGTATTCTTCACTTATAACCCTCAGCACAACCTTGTTTCACTTTTACTGTTAAGCTGGTAGTCTTTTGTCTCATTATATATCAAACCTCATGAAATTGTTCATGATAGTATCAGTATATTAATTTATAATAGATTTCTATTGGTAATTTTGATATATCATTTTTCTTACAATTTGCATCTGGCTAACAAATGTTTTCCTTTGTATTTTTCCTATTAGTTGCTATTTTATTTGCTGCGTTATCATAAATGATAAATACTTATCCAAATAGTCCAAATAGCTTTATCACCTGACGTTAACATTATCACAAAGTGGTCATATTTAGGAAGTCAAGCAGTAATCTGCAGTTAGAAACCTTTATTTTATTGTTAATTCATTGATGCTAAAAGACACCCCTTTATTAGAACCCATTACTAACGAGGAAAATTCTATTCGCCTTCCAGGTACGTTTTGTTTTTTTCGAGCTTCCTTTGTTATACCACGTGTCGAACACGGCAACAAATAGCCCAGTTCTTGAATTATTCGAACTTTGAATAGAAGTATTTGAAAGAGGATTGGTGAGGATTATATTAGGACCATAGAGGTTTTTATAACACTCGAGACCATTAATGCATTTGTAGAGATTTTTCGGTTGATTGAGTAATGAAATGTATTCTGAAACAAATGTAGTTACGTTATGCATCGTTCTGATGCGCATTTGTTGTTTTATGATTTGTTATTAATGTTTATTTATGTTTGTGATCTTAAAAAAGTTTCGCAAACGAAACGAAAGCGTTGAAGATCGGAAATTAAGAAAGAAAAACCGTTTTCTTTGCGCTTAGTGTGATATGGCTTATTCTGAATGTAAAGATGTGGTTTATTCCGAAAATCATATATATATGTAAATATATTTTTTCTAACATTAACAAATACACATTACAGCAGGACGTAGCGCAGCGCCGAAGAAAAAGACTGGAAAGAGAAAAAAATCGAAAAGTCAAAACGCTAGTACTTTAGTAGTTTCTAGAACACAAAGCGAGAATTTACCGCTTATTGAGAAGAAGCAAGAATCACTAAAAGCTAAAAATGGAAGGAAAAGTCGAGAAAGCGTATGTTAATTTGTATGAGTTAATCTATTATCGATCCCTTAGTTGAGATGACGAATTTTTTTTATAACTGTACAATATTGAATATATGCAATTATTTGTAGGAACCAGTCCAAATTATTGATTTCTTCACGATTTCATTGATATTTTGAATTGATTAGCTTATAAGAGACGTTTTAGAAGTCGAACTTTATTGAGTAAATAAGAAATTACTTCTTTTGAAAGACAAAAGAATCGCCTATTTTTGAATGCAACCCTTCTTCTCAATTAACTAGCATGTTGAAAAAAGAAAACAACTTTTCCAGCATCCAGTTTTTTTGTGGATATCATTTAAAAACTATGAGTAGAACTCAATTGAACTGAGTGCAAATGATTCGTAGCTGATCAAGTGATGTCGTAGCTGGAATTGTGATCTCTTTTTAATGTGTATAGTTCATGATGCTTTTCTTGAATTTTTTTATTAATATTAAAAACAAGATCAAGAAATGGTTGTAGGATAAAAAACGGAGAAAACAAGAGTATCTCAAAAAGATTTTGGAAAAAGGTTGGTGTCTCACAATCATATTCTGGCACGTGTTTACTATTGTCATTTGAGTTGAGATAGTTTTTCTCTTATGTTCGGTATTTGTTGCTATTTATAGCCCAAAACAGTTTGACTGGTAGTTAACAGTTCTGGCTTAGTATATAGAAAGGTTCTGTTCTATTTTTGGAACAAAACACGTCTTATTATGATTGGCTTCTTGCCAGCTCTAAATTAATATGTATATCCCATTTGAAAAAAATCCTTCATCTATCCATAATAATACTTCTCGTCTTCATCTTCTCGAATCAATTTCAAATCTTCTCCATTTTCAAATTTTTTTGTCGTTTGAGAAATTTTGTAAAGATAAAAATAAGTGATATGCGGATGCTGCTAAGTTTGAGGAATACAGTGGTTGCGACAGAATTTCTCACCCTAGTTTTACAAAATGGGCGGAACTTTTCCGGTAGATCTGATAAAAGTATTCTAAAAAAATTTCCTACTTCACAAGTAGGTTTAGTGTAGCTTAGAAACATTTGGCATATTACGTATAGTACGACGGCTTCAACAATACAAAGTTGTCAATTTTTACATTTTGCATTTTTTTCTACATTTTTAATTTACCGTAATAACTAGAAGATTTCTATTGTGAAAGTTTATATTTGTTGATACTTTCGTTATTTCATTTAGGCTTAAGCCCGCCTAAAGGTGACGAATTCTACAATCAAAGTAGTCTTATGAAGTCATCCATAGCATCTGCAACGCAAAGCACTTCATTAAAGGTAAGGAAAAATTGATGAATTATTGTAGATGATATACTGTTGATGTCATAATAAAAAGAAATGATTCAGATGATATCAATGATAGGAACATTCGATAATACGCAGTGGGAAAGAACAAGATTTGCTAAAGAAGCAGCTCCAAATGGTAAAAAACCAGTTGATGCAGTAAAATGTAGGCATTTTCGAGATCATATCGATTAGCTGATAATAAAAAGGAATTGTAATTAACATTTAGTACCAGAAATAGAAGAAGCGGAGAAGAAAGCAGATGCACCATTATTAGGTGAAACAAAACAGACGGCAGTGATCAGAGGAGCGTATCTAAACGAAAAACCCAAAATCACGATTATTCTCCTAGGAGTTGAAGTAGTGAGTTGTTCAAATGGATGTTGAGTACACAGTGTAGCATTATTAACTTCGAAATTATCTGAATGTTTTACAATGGAGAACAGAAAGAATGCGTTTCAATTGGCTCCTATATCACAGACCTAGTGAGCGTTTTTTCATAAAACTACGAAGCAAAAATGTGCTTTAAACTAAGCGATAGAAATCCAGCTTTTAAAATTATTATCATAAAAAAGGCCGCATTCGGGTTTTCGCATCACTGTAGCACCTCCATTGCTGCACCAAGCCATGCCACTCCATAGTGTCAACAAATATGCAAAACTGTCTATCGATTTTCCGAAAAGATTTCACTCTACTGACTCTACTGACTGAATGAAGCAGCTGAGGCTGGCAAAAGCATTCGCTACGCCCGCCGATGCTTCACAAATCACAAGACCAAGATGACGGCTCTCCGACGCCAGGACGGAACACTTACCTCCTCCCAGAAAGGCGATGGAGAAAATCATCTACGACTACTACTCGAATCTCTTCGGTAGCCACGTTTGT
>KN716325.1:0-15967 GCA_000816705.1 Dictyocaulus viviparus | reverse complement strand
TGTTTGGTATGCGTTAGTGTGTGGTCTGCAGCTGCTGAAAATCCTATGAGGCCACTATTGCTTGCTATTTTCAATATGCTCGTCGTATTTCTGCTTATTCTCACATGCATGAGTATTGAGGTAATTCTTTTTTTTTCTTGAATTGATTTAAGATCTCCAGTATCTCTGATCAATATTCTCCTTAATGTCTCTGCATTAATCTCTATCCATAATTTCTGCAATAGTCATATTGTGACCTACAAATGAGAATATAAGGTGAATGTGAATCTTTTGTAGTGATCTACGTTTTTCAAAGTATATTTGTACTACCACTGTCATTAGGATACATCTTTCTGGAAAAGATGTTTTACAGTGTTTTCGACTTCAAGTGAGGAGGCATGACACTAAAACAGATACGAAATTCTTTGTACCTTACTCATGGAGATACTGGGTGATTCAATATTATCAACTTTTATTAGTATGCTAATATATTCAACACTTCTATTTTTCCTGCTTTAATAATACAATTAGTTAAAAAATAACGGATTCATTATTTTCCAATGAGGTCACTCTCAATGGAATTCTTGTAGATATGCAGAACTGAATGGAAGTTGTCGCAAAAAATTTTCGTTTTTATCTTCCACATGATGTGCTCATGATACGTGTTGTAGCGCGTAATTTCCGTGATCTCCAGGTCAATTTTGGCCCGTAGCGAGATCCTATATTTTAATTAGTGTATAAATCCTATTGATTTCATGCAAGATCTAACTGCGTCTTTTAACTCTTAGTATATCCAATGATTATGTATACATCTCACTCTGTACTATGTGATTATGACCATTTATGACCAAAATATTCTTCCCTGTCTATTATATTGATATTTATGAATACGGTTTTCGTTTTTTTGGCATTGTTTGGTTACAGGGGATACGGCACGTATCACAGTGTTAGAAGGCACCAAATGCTGGGAAATCACCATGCCTCCAGAGTTGGTAAACGGGCGAACAGATAAACAGCATTAAGCTGATAAAGCAAATTTATATGCGAGCACCTCTAGCCTATAAATACAGAGATGTGTGCGTAGACACGTAGCACAAGATTCATGATTAGTGCCAAAGTTTAGCTCAGTAGGAAAGTGCAGTATAATATCGTTCTAACTTCATAAAAAAACATTGCTGCACATTGAACCAATGTGCTGTGCTCTGTTCAATTTAGCTCAATGAAGCTTAATTATGTGAGTATTATTTATTTGTGTACTTATTTATTTGCTTCAGATATGCGAAATGCATATTGCTCGAGCAATTCTTCTATGTGCCAATATCACCATCATGTCGTTCGATGACGATTTTGATATCGCATCGATAATTGTGTTAGCCTTAACTCCGATTCATCTCATATTAGCTGCTATACATATTTTAATTTCTTTAAGACCTAAGCGTCAATGACTTACAGTAAATTGTCTCTAGTATCGTTTATAGACGTATCGACTATCATCTAGGAACAATGATTTCCTTAGGTCATTTGTCACTCATCTGCGTAGTATCAAAATACTATTCACCTGTTCATTCCTTTAACTTTAGTATTTTTAAAGTGTGAAAGTGAAGCTACAACATTCATTATGGTTCTCTAAATCAATAAAATTCTGAGAATTGATGCGTCTCAAATCTGTTCCCATTCCTTTGATTTTAAATGGATGAGAATGTATCACGAGACCTCATTATCAAAGGTACGATTGGATCCGGTAGTTGACCGAAAAAATTGATTTTTGTAAGCAGAAATAAACAGGGCTCACTAGTGTCTTTTCTATCGCATGTTTTAACAAACACTGTCCGCTGTCATTGACAGCGCTTATGGAATGTTTTTACAGCCAGTCCGGTTATGTTCTACCTCAGCACTATGCATCAGTGGTATCTCATTAAACGGATTCCTTGCGATTTCTACTTATGACCATGCCACAAACGGCACCGTATCCTGGTCTTCTGGTTAAACAGGATTGTGTGATCTATCTTCTTATCCGCAGATCATTAGATGTTATTGTGTTCAGCTTAACGGCTACCAATATTGGAACTATGACTGATACATGTCAGTTATATTACAAAATCCATTTAGGCACTCCATTCTACTTCATACGTTTTTAAATGTTGGTGATTTGTCCCTCATGTCCTCTTTGCCTTACATCTGACTCCAAGTGGCAGGAAAGAGACATAGCTATGAAGTGCTTGTGCCATACATCAAGATGTTAAAATCTTTATATGGAGGTATGTCAATTACATAACAATATTAACAAATATACACATTTTGATATCGTATAAGGATGAATAGATTTGAAATAGCGGTAATACATGAATACGAGAACATACAGTATAACTAAGATTAATGTCGTTTATGAAAACCATTATGACATTTACATCACTGGCTACTAATCGATCAAAGAAATCGATCCATAGAATACCTACTGTTTACAGAATTCAATAATAAGAATGAGAGAACCTCTCCCATCCTTCTCAAATATTGATGTTGTTAGCTAGGTGAAGTTATCGTAGTGAAGTGAAGGTGAAGTTAAGCTAGTTATTATCGTTATCAGATTGGCCAGGTTTTCTTTCCTTTTCGGATTGGAAAACCGATATAACGTTCTGCCTATAAGACTTCCTTCATGCCATAGAAATTAGAAACGCGATAGGTGATAAGAATCAATTGATCAGCTGTCAGTCTTACAACAGCATGTTAACCAATAACGTAAATTGCCGCTTTAGTTGAAGCCGACTTTAAGCCGACCAAAGTGCCATTATCGACCGTTTTTTTATGAACACTATTACGACTATATTATTATTCAAGCATATTTCATTATTCATTACTCTTTATTTATCCACTTCCAACTATTTTTTTACCAATACTCGAAAATTTCTAGGTATACGACTAAAGTATTTATAATTTATTTGTGATGATGATATCACGTCAAAAGACGAATTCTTACATTATCACTGAAGTATAACATGATTGCGAGAAGTAATAGCATTATTGTTAATCGATCTTGATTAAATCTATTTCTTTTCGCGCTTCACCTTTTTACCTATACTTTTCTGAATGCGCGATGCGACTTGTCTTAGCTCCGAACGAGTTTTTGTCGAATCTTCACTGAAAAAACGTAATTAGATGATGATTAGATTACAAACACTGATTACTAATCTTTATCATATAGTTAGCTGGAATCGTAAGTCACGACGTTACGTTGCATGAACTGAGATAGGTGGTCAAAGGTTAGTCGCGTATAATAACCACCTTGAACTTTTCTCGAGACATGCCTGGCTCCGTGCAATAGGTCAACTGATCTGATGGTCGATCAATCGATTTGTAAATGAAATATGGTACTTACGACTTTTCCGTAGTATGATGGGACTCTGTGGTGTGTGCTCGGTCTTCCGTAGTATTTCTAAAAAATCCCTATATTGAAAAAAATTTATATGTACTTTTTTTCTGAAATTGAGACTCTGAAATTCAATCTAGCGAATTTTATTTTATACCTCTCTGTTGAACTAGGCGGCCTGAGTGGTCCCTCCTCGTCCTCGTTATCAGCCGTTTCTTCCATCTGAAATACACAAGCCATCGTTTACTAGAAAAAATTCAAATCTGATACAAATTGTTATTTCTCTTATTTTTCATTTTCATTATTATTTATGTAACGGTATATAAATTCCAACAGTTTTATTAATAGTACATCGAATGTACCAACAAGCCAATCATTACAACAAATCAACAACGTATTGGATTTTATCCATTTTGAACTGGTTCGAATCTTGTTTAAGGTGCCACGTTTTATCGCTGATTCACAACAGTGAGATAAACCATAAGAGTTACAGCATTCAAATTAATGTAAATACAAAAACTTTCCGATGTTCTGGAATGCACTATATGAATTAGAATTTGGTCTAGTTTGAGTTTGTCGTGACAACAAGACGATGAAGACTCCATGATTTTTCGGAAACAATTTTTACATGTGATCAAAAAAGCTGTGCTTACAGTAATTACGCCATCAGTATGCATTCTTATAACTCCGTTTATACTATTCAACGTGAACTTTTCAGGTGGTGGTGGTCGATATTTTTTCATCAAAGCAAATAGTGATGAACACAGTTGTGCCATAGTAGGACGAAGGTTTGGATCGACTACCCTAAATGCCATTTTTTCACTACTACAGCAATGGTTGAAATTCTCCTACCGACATACGGAAGAGCAAAAAATGAAGTTGAAAATTTAATGATCTAGACAACTACCAGGTTACTTGCAAAATGACTGAATATTTCAGCTACAGTTATTCACCAAATTTGCGATGTCAACTGTTTCAGCTCTTCAGGCGTTCCGTCTGGCATTGACGGCATGTTACACTTACGTATTGCAGTTGCTATCTTCTTTGGTGGGTCGTCTGGCCATGGTTTTATGCCGCAATTAAAAATCTGGAAAAGAAATTGCTACACAACGAACGTTGACGTCAGCAGGAGCAGCAACAAGCAGTGGATACCACTAAGCAGAACTTGAACAGTCAAAAGAGACCATAAATTTCTGGTTTAAACTGATAAGTACCTCGTAGATCATCATTGCGAATGACCATACATCCGTTTTTGTACTGAATTTCATTGGACGTTTCAATGATTCCGGAGCCATCCACCTATAACAACGGAAGGAATTTGACTCTATCACCTCATATATAATAAATATATTACGTTACTGTATCATGTGTGGCACAAATACGACGTAAGATTTTCGACTCAAATGATAAACTCAGGATATATGATGAAGAAATGAGAAACAATATGATGAGAAACAAGCTTTATTAATAAGTAGTAACACAGGATGAGAGTAATAGTAATGACATACCTTAATGGTATTTGTGGACTTGGTTCATCCTTCTCACCTTCCTCTTTGTCCGCTTTTTCTAAGTCGTTCACAAGCCTTGAAAGACCAAAATCTGCTATTTTCATGCTTCCTTAAATAGAATAAATATATTACATTCTATGTATCTCACGTTTGCCTTAATTCGTAGAGAAAACCAGACGTCGACTAAAAAAACCTAAGAAAAACCTTTTGCTGATATCAAACAATTTCTAGCCGCTAAATCACGATGGATACAGTTTTTCTTATGTAGATATCGCATTCCTCGAGCCGCCTATAACTTTCATATTAATCTCATGTAGACAGCAAATTCATTTACACATCGGTGATCAACTAACTTCCATAGTGTAGACTATTCGTTCACCCACGTCTATGGCTTGTTGCTGTCGTTTTAAATGAGATTGCAGATCGCCACCAGGACAATACTCCATAACAATTAATATTGGTGGATGATCACACGCCACACCGAACATCTAAAAAAGCATCCTTACATGTCTGTGACTAATTCTAATTTTGTCATCTTTGTTAGCCAAAAACAATTCAGTGTAAAATACATCCTTAATAATCCAAATCTACTCATCCCTCAAATTGGTGTGATGGAGTGTAGTAATGAGCGAGTACACATTATCAATACATTTGCTTAATGTTGTGAATTCGAACCACCAGAAATTACAAACTAATTAAAATTTTTTTAAAACACAAAGTACTGTAGGAACTATTAAACATTTCCCATGATAAAGTGTATCTCATTCTTCATGCTAAGTCTAGCCATAGCTTTGGTTCCCTTTTGGATGCAGGAGTTTTCCCGTCAGTTTTTTAAAAATGGCAATTATCTTTACCTCAATAATATGATTGTGCACATAATAACTCATCATTTGCGCTTCACTAAGCATTTGATCTCGCGCTTCTTTCGTTTCTTTGAACCCTTTTGAAGTTGAACCTTCGTGACATATCTGTAACATTATTATGCGCATGAAAAGACTCAACGAAAAATGATTCGAAAATCATATAATAACTTGGTAGTTATTCAACGGAACGCCAATCTCAGTTATATAAAAATCATTATCCACTTGATCGTAACAAGAGTGGTGAGCCTGGCTTGTGCTATTTCGCAAGATGAAAGTAACAATTATTGAATCTAATGCTCAGCTGGACTGAAGCTGGTCTTCCAAAGAGATTACTTCAACTGGATATACTGAGCTACTTTACTGAATATATAATGTAATAATATACTACAATAATATAATAAAATATAATAATATGTAATATAATAACATATAATATAAAAATATAATATAATATACTATAATATAATATACTGAAACACTGAGCTGGAATGGCACACCTTCCTTAGCATCATTCTGCATGAGCGCGTGGGTTTGATAAAGCACACAGATTGAAATCCCAAAAATCTGTACCCAAACGACTATGAAATAAGTGAGGTGGAAGAGCTGTTACCAACCGCATTCTACTGAGCATAAACCACTCAATAGCATAACTACTAACATGACTGATGCTGCTTCTATATGAACGTTTTAGAAGAATACTACAATGCTCAGCGAAACTTGAAAGGAATGACTACTTCAAACTACTTTGAATATGAGAAGGATTATTATATGGTACACTACCGTCTTACCGGTCCTATCGGTGATACACTGGAATACGGTGATGCAGTGAAACAACCATTAAATTCTATTGTAAAATGATATAGCAATTATCATATAAGTAAAAATAATTCATAGAAATGGCACCAAATGCCATGAAATTGAAAATCAAAGAAGATTATAGGTTGAAATAAAGAAAAAATTAACGAAATAAGTTAAAGAAAATGTTCCGGAAGTATCAATATTACCTTTACAGCCACCACAGTTTTTTCTTCAGGTGATCTTGTATAAACTCCTTTATAAACATTGCAAAAATTCCCTCGGCCGATTAAATCCTTCGAAAAACAAGCGTTGTAAATGTAAGAAAAAAATTAAAATGTAAGAAAGAAGAAACGTAGGAATACGCTCACTTTCTCCTTATCAAAAGATACGAACTCGTGTTTAATCAACCATGTTGGACGTGTAATTCCGTGTTTCAACTTTGCATGACCTGGTAGTTTATGGTCCTGAAGAGAAATAACACTCATCACTATAATGGTAATGGGAAAGTACTGGAAAGGAAAAGAAAAAAATGGAAAGGACTGAGCTCGGCTTGATACCTTGTAGTAGTTTATCAATTCCGCGACTTGTTGAAATCGTGGCACATTTTTGCTACTTTTTCTAAGTACTCCAAGAGTCCAAAGTTTGTTATTATCGCATCTGGAAGCAGCAAGCCCACTTTTCGAAAATATTGCATATAGATAAGTTTTCCAAAAGAAAAAAACTCAACGATCTTACTCTTCAAAGTCAGGCTACAGCTTACTTTATTGTCAAGTTCACCAATTCCTTCTTATCATTTAATACTGATATCACGATTTCAGGCATGTTTCTTGAGTCCGTGGCACGTACGAGAAAATCACCAGGTTCTTTAAGTAATGCACTGGAATGAATAGATATTAAATACTTAGATCAAATTATGAATAATGAATTAATGATCTTAGTAATGTAGTTTACTGCCTTATAGTGATAGTGAAAAGCTCCTTTGAAAAAAAAATCTATTAAAAATTGCTGCCGTATTGATGAATATATCGCTACAAAAAATTCCTTAGGATTCACGAGAACCAACGGTAGTCTTTTGGTGACAACCTATCAAAGGCCTCGGCTTGGCTGACCTCGAAGGAAATAGGCTAACTATACTAGCTGGACACCAAAACTTTTCATGTTAAATCAGGCCATTTTATAGAGCGAAAAGAATTCATAGGGCTAGACTGGCACGTGACGGGTAGAAATGTGAATTTTACTGGTGGAGCTATTAATTATCAAATTAATTAACTCTGTTTTAATGATCACTGATAATTCAAATTATATTTAGCTGCCATAGTCGAATATTCTTTGCATGATACTCAAAAATAATTGCTTTCGTACTACAAAACTTTCTTGCACTTGTCGCAACTCTATAGAAATCTTGTTGTGCTGTGTCCACCCCTTTTTGCGGTTGCTGGTATTATTTTATGTTAAATTGTAGCACAAAATGTAACTTGCAGCTAATCATTGTGAAACTCTGCAGCACAACTGCAAACAGTACGAAACCTCTTGAATTCTAAAAGTAGATCACGACTTATCTCTATCAAATCTAATAACTGTATGACGTTCTATGAAGATAATCAACTTTATTTTGCATCCATAAAACGTCGTTAAATCTGATACTCACACGACATCTTTTCTTGGTCGAAATCCATGATACCATGTCTGGTGCTCCAAGTCAGCCTTAACACCACTGATCAGCAAAGAAGGCTTGAGCCGTTGTGCTTACAACGATTTCGTAACAGCTGTTTGAAGCGATGTATCACATAGCATACAGATTCTTTTTTTAACGCATCACGCGTTGTTGACTTTATTGTTCTACTTATATATCGATACAACCGTGACCTATCACTAATTGATTGGACAGAACGTACACAAAGAATAATAAAAAACCTAAAAATTTTATAATCTTTTACTAAACACTGTCGACGTATTCGACAGAAGTACTCGTGTGTAATGAATTAGTCTGAAATAAGTTACCTTGATTTCTGATCTCTCTATTTTTGACTTGTCTCCGTTGACCGCCTTCGGGTCAGTCATGCGGAAAACTGCAGCAGTAAAAAATGAAACCACTACTGCTACTCTTCGTTTATATAGCAATAATTTCACATTGTTTATTGTTCCTGATATCGATAGCAAATAATCGCTTCAAATTATATAAAAAATTGATTCGCAAAAAGTTACAAATAAAAAACAAAAGCTGTGTTACAAAATTTTGCCCACATTAAGCATATACGGGTAATTCACATTACATTTTTATCTCATTTAGGACTTGACTACATGTTATAACAACAATTCAGAGGTAAGTGTTCGCAACATATAGAATTTTTTTTTCAAGGAAATAAACTCATCACTCTATTGAAATAAACTCGGTTTGATTCTACGCCAGAGCATGTCTAGCTTCCTGTCCCATTATCGAATTGTCATTCTTGCATGTCATAACGTTACATGACCTCTGCTACAAGCACGAAGTGTACTCGTAGGCCAATGAAAGAGATTTAAAGCAGCGCACTGTATGACAACGTGGTTTCACTACTCAGCGTCTGGATAAAATGTATTGTCGCAAAAAAAATGCTTCAGTGATCAACTCATGTATTGACCAACTACTACGAACACGTTGCACGCGTGACCATCAGCGGAATTCAACTCCTGCGACGTACAGGTTAGGCTCCACCGACTGCCCCGCTGTGAAGACATGTCAGCTTGTTCAGATTTGACTTCTACGTGGAAATTCAGTGGAACAGGCACATATAAAAAGACTTATCTGTTTTGTCGAAAACCAAGTAGTGATGTGGCGATGTTTTTCTAATCAAAGAAGGCTAGAAATTCACTTGAGCAAACTAGGAGCTACACCAGAACTGTTTAGCTGCATCAGAAATTCATCTCGTTATCAATCTAAAACCCACTGAAAACGATTCATTGTTCCACCTAAACACAAAACGTTCAAAATTCGGATACCAAAAATAGATCAGTCCTTCGACAAACAATGTTGACATAAACAACTATGAATCGTGTTTCTGTTCAACTATTTTCTTGCCACGTAGATGCTTTCTTAGAATGCTTTTGTCGAGTATCGTCACCAAAAATGAAACAGTTTGTCACCTACAGTTCGAACTTGGGTAACTAAACCTTTATGTAAATAATTATAAGAAATAATAACGCGAAACATTAACAAATACAACGACAATGACCATGAAAATAAGGATAATAACAAAACAAGGGAGTGTTCTACATAACTTTATCGGTTAGACCGTATTTATATCATTCAGGAAGGTAGCGTTTCCCAGAGTCTAATAGTTGATAGACACAGTGTTCATAGTATGTACAGAAGGATTGTTTCCAGTTGTACTAAAGTTATTTGTCAGATGCGTCGGTGCAAACTACTGGATTAGGTTAGCTAGTTACTATTTACCTTAGTTTAGTGTTTAATATATAGGAGAGATCCAATATCAGTTGAGGATCTTTCCTATCTTCAATGATAGCGCCCTAATTTCACTAAAATATTCCTTATTTTTCCACCTCAAACTCAACCTTATACCAAGTTTGCAGTCTTTAATTTATTAGCAATGGATAGTTCTAACTCCTTGATTAGAATTTAGAACAGTACATATCGTCGAGGAAAGAAATTAGAAACGATACATATCAAACCATATATGCGTCTTTGCACTCTGCTTCTAGTGAATTGCATTCGTTTTAGTTATTTCGGAAAAGGTGGGGACTACAATAAACTTATAATAGTCGTAAAGAATTCTGTATAGAATTTTCACAATGAAAAATTTGTAATGTGAATTTGGAGTATGGGCTTTCTGTGATCTCTAACCGAACACATGAGTGTTGGACCTAGCTCCGATAACGAAGTATAATTGCCTACTGGAGTTTAATACAAAAAAAAAACACATAAACCAACACCATATACTATGATGATGCGGTGAACCACTTTGATAAAGCGGATTTACAAAATGAAACGATGTGGTAAGAATGTGGAATGAGAATTACTCACAAACGATACAAAAAACCAAAAAATCTCTTGCAAGAATTGAAAAAAGCTCTCACTAGTCATATCATGGACGGAAATCAATCCACAGGAACTTCAACTTTTAAAGAAAAAGTCCCGCTGATTCATTGTTCTTCGAGAGCTTCCAAGACCTCCTTCTTGTATGTGTCAAAATCACCATCAATTTCAGAAATTCCCTTCAAGAAAAGCCTCTTTGCATACAAAAATTCAACCGAAATTTGAAGAATAATTCCACCTGGTTCTCTACAATCCACAAATTGCACTCCGTCGCTCGTACTAGACGCTCATCGTGAGTCACCATAACCACACCGCCTCCAAAGCTTTCAATCGCGGTCGCCAAAGCATCTATTGACTCGATATCAAGGTTGTTAGTAGGCTCATCCTGAAAGATTTTTAAAAATCTCCACAATAAAATATTTATACGTTCCTTTCTCTTTTACAAATCAAATTGTAAGGTTAGCAGACCAAAATCAACATATCAGGCTCTCCAAGGGCTAATTCTGCCAAGGCGACACGTGATTTCTGACCACCTGACAAGTCCTTTATTTTGACTGTGTGTGCATGTCCCGCTAATCCAACCATTCCCAAATTTTTTCTGACCAGCTATAAACATATGTTACTTTCATTACGTAAACTAAGAAGAATAATAGTTAACGCCAACTTGGTGGTCAATACTGAATTTTGTGCCCAGGTATTCAATTGGAGTTTGCTCAACATTCAAAGCCTCGTTTGCATGCTGGTCAAACCATCCTATTCTTACTTGTCTATGTTTTGTGAGTTCACCTTGTGACTAAAATTATAAAAACAAAATATCACACAAACTAAAATAGAATTTAGGCAGTGTTAACAAAAATATAAAACAAACAGGATGGATTTTCCCCGCTAAAAGCTTCAAAAGTGTGGATTTTCCTACGCCATTCGGTCCAACAATAGCAATACGCGAATTCATATCCACACCAAAATCAAGATTTTTGAATAAAATATTGTCACCGTAACCGAATGTCACATCTGAAAATACATAAATATGAGAACATGCAACGTATCGCATAAAGCTCTGTGACCCACCATGTAATCCGAGTATGGGTGGAGCCAACTTGTCTGTTTCCGGAAATGAAAATTTGACGTTATATTCTTTGATACGCTGTAACAACTCCGGAGGCGGAACGTCACCTATGGTTGATTGACGAATAAATTAAACAAGAATTATCCTTTTAAAGGTAGAGTGGGGGTTAGCGCGTTCTGTAGTCGTAGGTGTACCGCAGTATCAAGCAGACGTATTAAGTGTAGTTCCATGCAAACCAAGCCACTATATATACCAGACTCGCCACATATTCACCTACGCAACATCACAATGAAGTTAAATACGTCACACATGCCAGAGATCTGGCTCAGTGCCAAAAGTCATCTTGACAGAAACACGTGAACAATGAAGCATTTGAAATTCTATGATAGAAAGAACACCAGTTAAATAAAAAGGTGGATCTCATTACTTATATTACCTTGGTAAAAATTATCCGAAAATGCAAAAAAAAAGTGACAATAAACAGAAACACACTTTCATCACCCATCGAAGCAGAGCTTTTCTTTGTTTTCCCTTGTCTATTCTGTCTATTTTGTAAATTCTTTTTCAATTCTTCCTCTGCCTGTTTAGCACTTTTGCCACTTTTCTTCAGAGATTGCATTTGCTTCTGCTGATTCTCATAAGCTTTTACATATTCCTTCATCTTCTGATTATACATCCTTTTGAACAACGCTGAAAGTGGGAAGTACAAACAACAGTGCTCAAGATGAAGCAACAAAGAGCAGACACAACTGATGAAATTTGACAAGATCACAACAAAGAATGTTGCATTGTGCTTGTGTATATAAATGCTTCGTTTCATATAGCATGAACAAATGTAAAAGATATACGGCAAGTCAGTTTCTCTATTTAATAATACGGTTCTTTACTGACTAAGTCGACTATCAATGACTTTAAAATATTAACTTGAAGGGAACTAGTTACGCCTAAGCAGCAAGCTCTTTAAACGCAACCTTATAAAGCTTCTTGATAAAAAAAATTACCATAATTCCCTTTGTAATAATGCAATTTCTGATCTTGTAAATGAATGATATCTGTGCAGACATTGTCAAGAAATCCCTGGTCGTGTGAAACAATTAACAGTGTCTTCTTCCACGATTGTAAATAACTGCAAAAAAGTGGTGAAATGAGCTTATGTGAAGTAATAGATATTGGACTACAATATCAAACCTATCCAGCCATATTACAGCGTTCAAATCAAGATGATTTGTTGGCTCATCAAGCATGAGTAATGTTGGTTCCAAGAATAAAGCGCGTGCCAAAGAAATTCGCATGCGCCAGCCTCCAGAGAAGTCCTGAGAATTGAATAACATTTCAAAAAAATTTCACCTTTAGAAACATACTTATCGAGGTCATCAATTATATGAGATTAGGTGGTACAAAAACATACTTGCCAGAAGATACATCGAAAAATTAAACCAGGTACCATATCAATACCTTGACAGCCTTCTCTTGCATTTCTTTCGAAAAACCTAGCCCCGCAAGAATACGACGTGCTCGAGGCTCAGCAGCATCAGAACCAATGTCGCGAAGATCGCTTGCAACTTGCTGTAGATGCTGGACGACATCATTGTTTCCCTCCTCAAGTTCAGCTATTAAACGTTCCTGCTCGTCCAATAAAGCCAGTCTCTTTTTGTCCGATTTAACAACAGTATCAATCGCAGAGGTACTGTCGACAGCAATTTCTTGAAAAATGTGGCGTAAAAACATTGAATAATTCTCGTTTCGAAAAAGTGCATAAAACTAATAGTAGCTTCATAAATATAGGTGAATAAATTTAGTCCTCTCAACCAACCTTGCTCACAATAAAGAAGATCGATGTGTTCTGGAATTCCGTGCAATCGCCTAGATGCAATGTGCTTCAACAGTGTTGTTTTTCCCATTCTGAAAAATAAGGCACAAGAATATTAATAACTGCAGAAAATGAAACTAACCCATTAGGTCCAACAAGTCCGTATTTCCTACCATAAACAATTGTAAGTGCTGCCTTGTTAAAAAGTAATTTACCTTGGGCGGATATATCAAAATTTTCAACCTATAAAAGTGATAAGATACTTTATAAACATAGCGGCAACCACACAAAGGTACCTTTATATCCATGCTATTCTCAGTTTGCTGTTTCATTGAATAATTCTGAGATGCTTGGGAAACAGAAAACTGCCCACCAAGTTGAGCACCGGAGCCGATTCCTTTCTCACCTTAAGCCGAACTCCTAATAGTATAGCTGTTAAACATGCACTACGTTGAGAGCACCACCATTGAACTAATATTTATATAACATTTATTCACCTTCATCATTATTTTCGTCTATTCGATCATGCTCACCAATTGTACCACCCATTGCTAGAATCTCTTTTTCATATTCCGCTCGTTTTGCCAATTTTTTCAGCTCTCTAGAAACTGATAAGCAGTTAGTATAGAAACCAAACTATTACAAAAAATTGTAGGTGTACAAGGTTTTATTGCATCACCTCTAGAATCATAAATAAATACCGTTGATAAGAAAAGTCTCTAGTACCTTTTTGTCAGCTTCTTCTCATTGCCCTTTGCGATATTCACAATTATTTCTTTATCACACATTTTTCGCAAAACAAATGAGTGTAACTTAGTGATGATAAGATATAAATGATTGGACTGGTATCGAATCTATAGAAAGTATAAACTATTAGTAACTAAAATCACATAACGGAACAAAAAGAGATAAGGAAGAGTGGCAAAAACAACAACACAAAATGCGAACTCATTAGAGGAAATACATTTCTGAAATGATCAGTTATCTGAATCATAAACGAATTAACATTCAACCGTCAAGCAAATGTATTATACAGACGTCACACGTTATGTTTCGTCAACAAACGACTGCAACATGTTTCGCCTGGATTTGTTTGTGAGAATGACGGGACTGGTGACTCGACCTTATAGATATGGCCCGCCCAAGGTAATTTTTTTTAGCCGATAGATCAATCGGATCAATGAGTGTACCAGGAACAATAGCGATCTACTAGCCAACTTCAGCGCTCGAAAATTTCAGGCTGGAAAGAGTTTCAAGTAGAGAACAAAAGTAGTAGTATCAATCAAGATAGCAAAATAGGAAAAGGATTTGTAAAATGTGCTTAGACATGACAGCTTGCAAGATAGGGATAATAATCACCGAACGGATGAATGTACACAGTAATAACATGAAGAAAGATACTGTGGTAGATAGATAGGTAGATAGCACCGTATCTAAAGTATCACAAATTACAACAGTTCGCTGAGGAATATACTGAGTAACATCCATTTCTATTTGAATGAGTCGTCATAGAAGCTGAAATGTTTAATCAGGTATAAATGTATCGTGTGATGTCTTTTAACTTGGATCATTAGTTAGCGCTTCGAATTATGCAGATTGGTAAATCCAACTGAATTCTAGTTACATGCTGTCGTACGACATAGTTTGATCAGTAATGATTCCAATTTTGATACCGTTTTTGTGAGTTTTTCTAGCTTCTAAATTCACTGCTGAAATTGCTTTCATGACCCGAGAATTTTTTATCGATATTGATTCATTTTCTTTTATTCGCAAAGTTCATACGCAGAAAACTATACGGTAAAAGAACACGTGGATTTTCTAAAAAATGTGATGCTTTCTCAGCATTATTGACCGTCCGCTTAATGAAACAATACATTATCGATCAAATATATTTGATCACATTAAATACTCATGCTTGCATTGAAATCGTTTGATGAGTGAAATAGCCGACATAAGTGAAATAGTTCCGGGTATGTGTAGGATCCACGGATCTCCCTCGCTGAGGGATCTCATAGCCGGTTAGTCGCGAGGCTACGTGGAGCGACCCCAGGTGGCGGACAGGGGGTGAATCGCGGACCAAAAGCGACCGTGTACTTGCCTTGAGACGCAAGTGGATTCATGGGATGGACTCCTTGATTCTGCTGTGCTGGTCGACTCATACCTTCTGTATGCACATAGTAACATTTATGTATGCGTACGTACTTGTGCTTATGTGTATATAGATTGTATCCTGCTTGTCGAGTAGCCAAAAGCCCGCAATCGAATGACTAGGAAGTACATGGGAGGCGGTTAGGAGTCGCCTCCAACAAATAAACTCCAGTCCACTCATCGGGATAGACTGGCAAGCTGCCCATGAGTAAACCAAACTTTTTAGCCCCCGCCGAACGGCTCTGGAAGCCAGCCGTGGGAACAATCGCAAAACACAGTAAAAAAAATGGCCTCATTCTCCTGATCCCGAAAGAGCCCCCGGTACGGCAGCGTCGGGTAGGACGAGTACGGAGAGGCTGCTAAAATCTCAGGGCCAAACTAGGCTGCCTAAACGTGAA
>KN716324.1:229043-243135 GCA_000816705.1 Dictyocaulus viviparus | reverse complement strand
ATTCGCAATCAAATAGGAGCAGTGATTAATTCATCCATTCTCTACACCTATTCTTCTTCCAATTTTCATTCACTGACAAATGTTGACTGTATAAGATAAGGCAAGATAATCTATGGCGTTGATCAATCCATTGTGGCGGAATGCGCCAACGCATTCGGGTTCAACGTGATATCGTGGCGGTGGTTGAATGCATGCCTAGTCTATACAGTGACTTGTGTTAACCACTCTTCACAATCTCAGTGCTAGTTATCTTACTAAAATTTTTCTGGTACCAGTTTACGGAACCGGAAAGATGGCAAGCTTAGTAGGTTTGGGGGCAGCCGGGAACTGATTGTGGCCGGCGTGTCATTGCGGCACCTCCACCACTAAACCATTAATTAATGTTTTGATTAAAGATATACTATTCTAACATTTGTCTCTGTTTTTGACTCGGGATTATAGTCTTTGTTTTATCGATTACTTAGTTTTTCATCATAATCATTTCCAACGTTTTCTGTTCACAAGATCTATGCACATTTGTTCCTCCAATTAATCTAAGAGAAACAAGTACTGGCGTTCTTCAGAGAAACAGTTAAAAAAGTGCGTTACAAAAATTGTAATTTTTTAGATCGCGTTCATCTTGTAATTACCTGAGTTATTGTTTTTGTTTACAATCGTGAAATAAGCAGTAGGCACCTTGGTTCTTATCAACTCAACGAGGCAAATTGCTTTATAAATGTAATGGTGTATTGAATATGTTTTTCCTCATTCTATGGTATAATTGTTGCTTTGAAAAGTTTTGTTTGTAGATAGACGTTATGAAAAAAAAACGTTCTGAGCTATTTCGGTTATTCTTATTAAATTCTCTTGGTTTTCAGTTTATATTTCGTATTTTTTAAAAGAGGAAATTTCTTTTTCTTTAGATTTTTGTACAGAACGATGAGCGTGCAGTTTACAATTGCTGGGACGGGTCCCGTCGACGAAAGTAACAAGAAGATTTCCAACTACAATCTTAGCCATATTGTATATTTTCATATCTCATTTTATTAATCACCCCTCACTGTTTGCAGTGAGATATAATACTAGTAGAAAAGTACAGATTTAGTACCTGATCACTTTAAGAAAATGTTAATAGTTTACTTTTAGTATGAGGTGATACATTTGCAGGTTAAAGGCCATCTTGATTATTCTCGAAAGTTGTCGGATGTCCTAACAGCCGTAGGTGTCGCCGTGAATAAGCTTTCGCCATCTGAAACGTCTTGCGAAGACGATGAAGAAAATGTTGAAGAAGGCCAGGACGCTTTGACAAGTAATTCTACAACGCATAATCATACAAAAAATCATCAATCTACAGAAATCAGCCAAGCTAAAGAATCCGCAATTCGTGATGATTCGGATATAAAATGACATTTTCGACTATGTAATCGATATTGTTTGAGATTTGTCCGTTTTTGAGCTGTGACGTCAATGTTGCTCTGCTCATTCACCATTTCAAATGATCTACTATTACGAGTCTTCTACATCTAGTCCATATTCATATGTCTACAAATAAATATATTTAAATATGATTTGTTTTCTTTTATATTTATTACTCTAAAACGAATTCATACAGATCTGAATTTACTGCTGTATGCCAATTTGCTAAAAGTTCTATTTGATGTTTGTTCCGTACGTTTCCGTTATAGCAGCTTAACGGAAAAAAAAATGAAAATTCGATCCTTAAAGAACGCTATGGTGACTTGAAAATCCTTTATTTTCCTTTTTTTTCTGAAGTTTCCCTTAACTACTCAGAATTCGTCAACACAATCACTTATCTGTCAAAATCAAAACGTATTCATTTATTCACTAAGAACGGAAAAACGGCACACGAAAACTAGAACAACTGCATGGGAAGGTATTCTGCATTCGTTCGGTCCGCATCACGAGAGAGATGAGAGTTACAACAGAGTCACATCAGTTACGTTGATGACGTGTGAGTGAGTCCACAACAGGAAACTGCTCGTGTAAAAGTTCACTATATTTTTACAAAGCGAAATCATTCGAATAGGTGGGAGCTACCATATTTTTTCCTATTGGATTACTGCTTTTTTTTGATGCGAAAAGCAGTTTCAATACTGAGATCAATTAACATATTCTTCTACCAGTTCTGCTCAACAAAAACAAGATACCTTCCGTTTTCTGACAAGATATGGAGTTTCTGGCAAGAAATTATGCTACAACCGTATTTGCCTCAAGATTTCAATGTCAAGCTTTGAAATGAACGACAATGCATTTGAATTTCTCCATCTGAGGCGTTCGGATTGTATGAAGAAACATGAAAAGTGGCACAATTTCTAGATCCAATAAAATACTTACTGGCTTCCGTCAAACTTCATTTTATAGAAACATATGCAAACGCTCAATTGAGTTATGGAAATCTTTGATAAATACCAATTGTCTATCACTCTCATATTCATGGACTATGAAAGTGCATTTGATATCGTCCAGGTGCTTATAGCTTATCAGCGTCTATCAATCAAATAGTGATATGTTTCTATATATCATGAAAAAGATAATAGTAGATAATCATTGATTACCAATTCCTTGTGGCGGTACTAGCTGACCATTCTTTTCCAACTCAGTGCTACTTATGTTACATAGATTTTTCTAGTAACAATTTACCGACCTCGGAGTGATGGCGAGCTTGGTAGGTTTGTGGGCGGCCGCTAACTGATTGTCGCGGTCACTGCGGCACCTCCACCACTAAGCCACTACCTCTACACAGCCATAGAATTGCTCATATATCATTAACAGACGTCAAAATTTATTATAAATACTCTACGGCTATATGATATTTTTCGAAGTTCTCTGTACGAGTAGGATGAAAGCGATACAGCTTTGTCGAAGTTATTCACTGCCATGTTGCATCAAATTAAGACGTGGTTAGAACAAAGTATTTAGAATGGGTATTTCATCTAAGAATATCACTGGTAGAGTGATCTAAAGCTTTTCAGTCGCAAGGTCATGTGACGCGAGCCTAGGTGTCGAATAAAGGAAAGCACCTACAAAAAGCGTCATATAATTGCCTAGAGACATTGGTGGATTCAGTGGATAGACTCCCTGAATCTGATGTGCTGAGTCAACTAAGTCAACTATTTTATCTTCAGACTTTTTTTGACGTAGCTACTTTATTTGATTCCTTTTTTAATAATTTGTTTTCTTGAAAATTTATTTTTTCTCTATTAATAACTGGAAAGATTGTAGAAATTATAGAAATTGATTTATGAATAGTGTTGTATACAACAAATCACCTTAAATGTTCCGGATCATCCATGGCCATGCTGAAAAAAGTGAAACTGAGGAAAAAAAGCGAAATACGACAGTCACTGTGAGTTTTTTTTTCTTATAGGAGTCATTCAATCTCTTGATCTTTTTGAGTATATCAGAGAAATTTGAAAAGGAAAGTACTTCCTCAACAAAACTATTTCTCATTTCAACACTTCTGAACTAAACGTAACATAAACTTTTCTATGCTTTTACCAACTAGAATTGGAAATGGAATTCTTTTTTACATCATTTGTTTGATAAACAGAGCCCTTAGAAATTTATTGATGCTGAACGACTCGATACGGTATGCGACAAGATAGATTGTATTCTTAAGCAGCCACAGTACAATAGAGCCGGAGATGCGGAAATTTTTATGAACATCAAGTGGATTTCTGTAGAACTCACCTCCTACAGGTATATGTCCTCCACTTGGCCAAATATATGGCTTCCATGAGTTTCCAATTCCCGAGGAAGTATCAGTTGTGGATAAAAGTGTAGAAGTTTTGCCTGGTTAATATCCATTAGCGATCACTTTTTAAGCAATTTGCTTTTTTCTTGTTATAGCGATGAAAATTCTATGACATCTATACAATTATGATTTAGAAGTTACTTAACACATTAAAACGGAAATGGTGCAGAGAGTCTTAATGTTGAAAATTACCTCAACATTTAATGAGAAGTAGGTTCATTTTTGCTCATATGATGCATAAGAACGACACGCTCAAACGTATTATTCTCTCAACATGACCAGTAGGTGATTTCATGATTTTCATTTGAAACATGAAAACCTAGTCAATAGTAAACGTATCAAGAATCGTTATCGACTTTATGAAGTCATAATGATGCACATCCTCTTGATTCATAAAGGTTGATGACTGGCTGTGGTAAAGACTATGAGCACGCTAGAGCATGGCTATCCTAGGATTTCAGAGAACTTGAACTCACACCAAAAACTCACACAAGCGAAACTTCGTCGCAGTACTCTGCACGCACGCCACGCCTTACTTGACGTCGTGCGGTAAGACAACCGAGGAAAAGCGATTGTCTATGATACGCCATGGAGACTGATTCCTACTTTGTACATACAATGCCAGAACGGTTCCTTTAGGTCGTGAAGTTTGGAATAGGAGGTCAGAATGAAAGCGGAAAACGTTTCGCAGCACTCTTGTCCACAGAAGGACGGGATATATCCCGCCACGATACAGGATTGATAACGAAAGAGTTCTATAACAATCTTTTTGTTTCCCGCCTACATTGGCAGAACCCTCCGGAGGTAAAACAATGCGACTTCTTCTCTCTGAAATTTGGGTTGCGCTAGAAAATAATGATTGTGGACACTGTACAAAGAAAATGCAGATTTTTGATTGAACGTTTAACATTTCCACTAAAAAAAAATTTTAACAGAACAATACGGCTCTAACGCTGCTGTTCACTACTGCCTTGGAATAGATTTTGGCAGCATGAGCCTCCGATAATTATCTAATTGGTAAAACACAAAGAAATACGCGTCAATCCTCCTCCTGAATGACAATTCACAAAATGGGAGAGCGTGTTCGTGGTAAATGACAAGAAGCTGTATCTACGACTTCTGGGGGAATGCGTCGCAGCAGTGTCACCATGTACTTATAAGACCTCCACCTCCACTACGCGAGAAAGAAACGAATGGACAATGGTTGAGGCGTGCATTGCACCTCAGAATGGGATATCCTGGTAAAAAAGTACATAAAAATGAGGGAAACGTCCCGAAAAAAAGAATAGAAATACGGATTAAAAAACTCTTTTATATATTTCCATACAAGGCTTATGCAGCTGTAGTCCTACTGTGGCAAGAAAAAGTCCATGTGATTTCGAGAATAATATTGTCACGACAATCTAACCATTAAGATATTCTTGATTAGATTTTGTTTAGTGAAATTTACTTGGGTTGAGTTTAGTGAAATTCTCAGAAGAGAAGGAGGAAATCGTCAGATCTCACCTTTTTCTTTGATATACATGGAGGTGATTGTCGTTGATGGTGGGCATGGTGTTCGTTGGCAGAGTAAAAATGCTGCCGACGTAGCTACAACGATTACCGGTATCCACAGCATATTAGCATATTAGATAATCAACCAGTAGACGATTTTATATGAAAGTTCATCGGAATTCGTGGCACGAAAATTACGGTAATTCACGATAATCACCAAAGGATAAATCGCCGCGTGAAATGAGTTTCATACAACTCTAATGGTCTTTTTTAACTATTGCAGTCAAATTTGTCACGCTAGAAAATTTACAGAAGCGAAAAAAAAGACGATCGTGATGAGTTTGTATTTATTTTATGATTTCAATTATTATTTGATTATAATCAACATATTTATTTATATTCTATCAATCAATACGTATCGGAAGCATTGCGGGCCGCAGAATAAAGTGGTGTACAGAACTGACATTTTCATTTATATCTGTACAACATCAGTAAATACTTTCAATCTAAAAAATACTGAAAAAAGAAAGATCGATTATTAAGCTGAAAACGTATTTTATCAATCACCTAATGTTAGATTACTTGGAGTCAATTCCACTTTGAAACTTCTGGAAGAACGTCACCTGAGGTTTCACGTTTTGCAGGTAACTCAGCTACGTGAGTTATCTCTTGAAGAAATGTAAAAGAACTCTCCAAAGAATGCATAACCAACGAAAAAATGAAAGAAAGAAGTATTCAAGTATATCGTTTGCTGTTAAGTTGAAATGACTAACAAACAGGAATGTAAACAAACAAAATGGAATCACTATAAATAGAAAATAACAACAAACTCGACACAAAAAAAAACATAGGTAGCTTTTAAAAAATTACAGTAGTAAGATTATATGATGCTATTTAAGAAGCTATTTATTGAATATTTAAATAAAATGATTACTGAAACAAAATAGAATCTGACCAAATCTTCTTGCGGATTTTCGTACCACCAATTTTTCTTTATTATACATAAAGACGTGTTACCCCTAACTAAAGAGAATATCAAAAGGTTTTAATGTAGAGCATCGATGAGATTTAAGTTGAAAATACTCAAAGATTGAGGATAAATAAGGATGAGGTGAAACGTCTATACAAAAATAAACCGTTATATAATCCATTTTTGATTCTTTGAGAAACAACAAATCTGTTACATATTGTAAAATGTAATCGTTGCAATTCACGATCGATTATCGATTGTTATATCGGTTTTTATTAGGTAGGTTATAAAAGGCGATAGTTATTGATTAATGTAGGTTGATTTTCAAAAGATTTTGAACGTTCTGAAATCAATAGCATAACAATTAAGAGAGTGTTGATAAGATATCACAACAAATAGATTACTGAAAGACTGAGTGAACTCAAACCATGGAACCTCAGGAGTGCATTTGGTAAGAGAGCAGATTTTAAACAAATGAGATATTCGGGTTCGAGTCCTATTAGAGGATGTAGCATTCCTGGTAGCCTCAAAAGCAGCATGCAGTGCAATTTCGTCCTGCCGGGAAAATCCTAATTATTTAATTTTTAATTAGATTTTCTAAAATTGCAAAGTATAAGACAACAAACATCAAGACAGTTTTTCTCGTTCTCTAAGCTTTATGTTCTGTGCAGAGCGCATTTGAGTTAAAATTTTGGTTTCAAAAAATATAATTAGACTTGTAGAACTAATCCTATTTCAGTAGATTGACGGAACTACCTCTTTTAAATTAATAACACTCGCAGCCAAGCAAAGTTACCATGTTAATTTGACTTGTTCACCATAAAGTTAAAACAATAATAAGATAAGATAAGATAAGCTTTGGTGTTGATTAATTCCGTGTGTCGTAATACGTCTACGCATTCGTGTTCAACATGATGTCGTGGGGGTAGTTGAATGCGAGCCTGGCCTATACAGTGACTTGAGTTAACCACTCTTCACCACATCGGTGCTAGTTTCTTCTCAAGATTTCTCTCGTACCAATTCAATGAACCCACAGGGATGGCGGCCTTGGTAGGCCTGAGGGCGGCCGCGAACTGGCTCGGCCCTGCGTGTCACTGTGACTACTCCAGCACTGCGCCTCCAAAAATAATAAGAAGATTAGATTTAAATGTAAGCAGTGAAATAAGGCGTTTCATTGTATTCATCTTCTTTTACAACAAAAGCTTCGAATCCGATCCATATCGCTCTTCAAAACACCATTTTCTTAAGTTGAATATTTAGTAAAGTACTAATATAATATAATCCATGATGGTTTCTTTTATTATATTTTATTATTTTATTTTTATATTACATATATTTTATTTATTTACATATTTTTTTTCCATTCCACCCTCAATAACTGCAATGCTGCACTGTTGAGTAGCTAAAAATATTATCGATTGTGTATTGATTGCAAATCATTTGATACTTCTACAGATTAGGTCGTTTTCGGCGAAACGATGTATGGAAACAAAAATCCATATTGATTTTTGGAATCATATGAGGAGCATTTTCAGAAGCTCCTTAGTCCTAGTTGCTTATTGGGATGATAAAATGAGCTTACTCGGTAAGAAACATTCAATGGAACAATCATCTTCAAATCAATACGAGATGAACTTCATCGAAATCCTGAAGCAATCAGATTTTCTTTCAAGTTCATTACTGAAATCTTATTGAAGAAAAAATTCAAAACACATCCTTTCAAGCAATTCGATTCCTTACCAAAAATCTACAGCAAAGCTTCAGAAAATCAATATGTAAAGTCTTTGTAACTCATAATCTAAGTAGTTGTCAGTTGAATCAAAGAACACTTTCTAATAAATGTTGTAGTCAATATGATATTTTTATTCTATTCCTTTAAATGGTACAGACATCAACATTTCTGATGGTATAATGGTAGTTGTTTTGATAGCATTCTTATTATCGATCAATTCGTTCTCTAATCCATTCTGGATATAACCTCATAAGAACGCGTAATCTATTGAATCCTCAAATTTTGACTCAGTACATTTTCTGATACGACATCGAATTCTAATCCGATATAAATTCTGGTTCATGATAAAGATGACTACTAAATGGATAGCAAAAAAAAGCTGATCTAAACAAAAAGTATCGTTTTATAATGCGGTCGTATCAATATCTCACAGAACTCGCATTGTTGCCAATGCAGCTTCTTCTTGATCTGCTCAATTTTCAAAAATCATGAGGGAATTCTATATTTTAATCTAATTCAATCAATTACTTGTAAGTGAAACATCGTAACGTGTCGATTATACACGAACGAGGTTCACATCCAGCATGCACCTCACTGTGTTTAGAGCCGTAATTATCCCAGATTACAAAAAATCATTTCCAGTGACTTGCCTTTTAAGCATATTTGTCACCATAAAAGTAAGCACTATCAATTTCAAAGAAAGTGAGGTCTCCTTCAAAAATCAATAATACCTCAAAACATTCAAAATGCCTCCTCTATTACTATTAGAAGTAAAAATTCAATAAAGAATGTTACCAATCTATAACCCCATTACATTTTGCTTTAAATCAAATCATTGACAAATTTTCACTACGAGAGTAGATCACTGAAAACTCAAAATCAAACTCAAATTACGGTAGTTAGTGATGTTTAAGTTTACTCGTTATGAGAATTTATGAAAATCTTACAAGTTTTCCGAAAACGTAGGAGTTTAAGTCAGAAACTAAACGTTCTCAGTAAATTACCTTGTTGTGTTGTTTCTTTTTTTTTCATAATCAAAGAAAATCCATTAATAGTTTATTTAGGTTGAATTATCTCGAGATGAAACATCGAATCACTTAATGATCGCAAAGAAACTTACCTCATTTCGTTTCGAGTTGCCTTTTATTTCCGCATAATGGTTAAGTACTTTTAAATAGGTCCGGAGTCAATTGGTTAACGAGGTACGATCTTCACATAAAGAAGAACATCGACGGGGCGTGTCATCAACGCGACATTATAAAGTTGCATATTCAACTTTTCTATCCTAATAAATATCTTTTCACTAATAAATATGATAATCCACATGATTATCTTTCTATTACTGCTATCAACTATGTTAGTTGGTGAGTTTTTTACCTCACTATCAGAGTCTAGTAAATCTGACATACTATTCTATGACGTCATATTTGCATTTTATTACTTTTATTATTACTTAACAATTAAAACAACCTCTACCTACTTTGCAAACAGAAATGGACAGATTCTTTACTTATGTTTATGCTGGAATATAGAGATCCTCAATATCAGCTTTATTGTATTCTCTAGAAATCTACATGTTTATCGATTGATTAATGAGTTCTGATTTATTTATAATACAGTAGATCTGTTAAGAACAGCAATGAAGTATTTTGTAATTTTTCAATATTCAAAAATCGTTAAATTCTTCTAAGATTTTGATTGTTTTGATGAGTTTCAATGAGGAACCAGAAGTAGATGGCAGAAAGTTGATGGTAAAAATCGAAACCTTCATACGAAGGAGGTAAGCGAATAAAATTTTCAGCAATAATTGAATTAGAGGGAAATATTTTGCTTAGAAAAAAGCATAGCATATTAATTTACGGAAATAGAACGAGACAGAATAATAGACGTCATTAAACGAATAGAGATCGTTTTTAGTTAAGCTGAATTTATTTTATTTACCTCTATAAGGTGACAAAAAAACGTCTTTAGTGTCAAAAGTAGCTGAACAATCGACCTCATCGGTATCAACTACACATATTTATAAAGACGGAAACACACTACGATTACCAATGAACGAAACAGCTACAGTAGACTTGCTTGATAAATGGCTTAATCAAGCATTTTCTGGACTAATTACTGCTGTAGCATCATCTAGGTGAGTTACAGTACTCTTTTTGAACTTCATAAAAAAATTTATTGCGATCTTAAGCGTTCATAACTCATATGGTTATTGATGTAAATCACTTCAGTGCATAGATTGTCAACATTCCAATGATTACGGTAGAAAAGAACGTTGAAAATCTTCCTATTCCTATGTTTTTCTTCTTGAGGTAAGAAGAAAACACCTTAAGGCGATTTGTTGTTAACAATATAACAAGACGGCATGTGGGATGATAACATTACAAGTCAATGTAATTGAAATAGAAAATTTTTCTGCTTAATGGATGTATGTTAAGAAATTACTATTAGTTTTTCAAAGCTCATTACAAAATCGTTCATAAGCACTCATATTACCAAGACTCAGTCGCTTTGAAAAAATATAAATACCGTAGGTTAGTAGTCAATATGCCTGCTGCTTATCACTAGCTGATGCTGATCCTAACATAATGTTAACAAAGTTGACTCGATAAGGTTCTATCAGCCTTTGCATATCTCTATATGCAGTACCAATATTTGGTCAAATTGTTGGTTTTTTTTTTGAAAATTTCAAGAGGTTAAAAGTCGTAGTCATTCTTCACTCATATAGTATTACTGTAGCGAAAACCTCTGAGGTCAAACAACAATGAGGTGGCGTCACGCATGTTGCAAAGGCAATTGCAAGTGTGAAAGAAAAAAAACCTTTCATTTTCATAGTACAAATCATAAGTTAATATAGATGTGCAGATAATTAATATTTCCAAGAAATTGATCTATTAGTCACAAGCATGCATAATGATGACATTAAAACACCTGAGGAATAAACTCCTTGCGTACTGTAACCTTAATATTGTCCTTGATTGCGAGTCAATCGAAGGCCTTCGTGGATTCATTCATATTACAGACATCACCAAGTGAATGAATTATAGGTAATATTTGTCGCAGTACATGGATTCCTCGCTCATTATCATAATTTAACAGAGATTTCATCGGGAATTGAGAGAGATGAAAATTCTGGAATTGTGGAAACACGAATGCATTGAATTATTAAACAGCATCCTTGGAAATCCTTCAAAAGGTGATAAACTGGAAACCCAGTTGAGATTCTGTGCAGAAAAAAGGCGACTAATAAATAAGAGGGTGAAAATAAATAGATCAAAAGTGAGGAAGTAGTCCTATGTACATCCATATATGCTTTGGTTTCATGAATGGGAGAGGGAATGAGTAAAAATTTATACCACAATATGTTATGAAATCTTTTTTGTTTTCAAAAACAAAAGTGATACAGTAATTCGAGTGTCAAATTGAGTGACGGGACATCAGAAACCTAATTTTCATTAGAAAAAAACATACTTGAAAACAATAATTTTAATTTTTCAATGAATGTCGTCTAATTTTTGCGGCGTTCTCTCGAGTGAAGGTGATCTTCATCGTTGAAGATATGTGAAACCAGACTCAACATATTAGTGCATTAGGGCCAACCGGAGATTCTTCAATCCCTTTCATCATAGACGTTTGCAATTTCACGTGCCTCTTAATGAGGTGATTTGATCGAATTGAAATTTAACAGCAATTTAATGCTTAGTCGTCGTAAATTTTGGCACTACGGCAGAATTTTGGGACGAATAAATGAATTTATAGGATACATAGCTGATAACGTTTAACTAATTTTATTTTCTCTTAATTATAATAGGTTATAGTGATATGCTTCAGCTGAGTTACGAAACTCACAGTTAGAAAATTACAATGAATGCCCCAAATTGTCCCTCTTAACCATTATTCCAGCTTCTGAACCAATAAATAGAACCAAAGTCCTCTTCTATTATTCCATGATCAACGATTTAAGCAACATTAGACAACAAATCTGACAGATGCAGATTGAGTTCCACCTGAGGTTCAAAGTTTTGATGCAAACTCAGCAGCTTGGCATAGTTGACAATATTTGCTGTAAGTAAAAAAAACTAGCATTAAATAATGAGTATGTATAGATTGTACCACAAAAATGATTGAGGTCCTCTAAGCTTTGATCAGCAACAACAACTTATATACCTCATTTTAATGATGAAACAAACACTGCTATGCAACTTTTCGAGTTATAATATCTGTTAGAGCAAGTCATCTTAGAAAAAAAAAGATTATAAGTATCTCTTTCTGTGCGGAAATTTTGAATTCATATCATCAATGATATGTTTTAATTTGCTAAAAAAAGTTATTGGAATTTTAACAAACCACACAGAAGCAGATATTCTTTCCATTACTGATGAACTACAGCTGAGACTTCGTCGTCGCGTAGCTATTAACAGCTGAGTCAAATATCGAGTTAGTTCTACAGTACTGTGATCAAGCTTGTGTTTGGAAGTGCTGGCTGGTTATATTTCATATGTAAAACTTAGGCAAAACAAAATTTATTTTCGTGAAATACAATTTGACATCCATAATCATGATATAATGGTGACGACGTGATTAAGATAACAGTAATACTGTAACTAAAAAAATTTCATTGATCTACAGTATGATTACGATGGCTCGCCTCTACACAATTTGTGGACCAAAGCAAGTTTCCGCTTTTTCTATTTTTTTGTCCATGGTGGTAGTTTTCCGCACACATGCTGGCATCGATGAGTCCAAATCCGAAGTTCCGAAATCGTTTACAACGACAAAGACAACTTCTCGCGCTTTACCACCACTAGTTCCGCCCATCTTACAGGTTGGGTTGGCATTTGCATATTCCGGGTCGGTATTCTACAATTCTGAATAGTCTTATTATGCTCAGCAATCTGATAACTCAATCGAAAGTTATGAACTATTCAGGCATTCGTTAAGCTTTTCTTCACTCATCTTCTACATAAGTACTATTGTATGGTCACATTGCTCAAAACTATAAGTGCTTTGAAAATCTACTCAATTAAGGAAGGAATACCCTCTTACCTCTTACAGTGATCTCTGTTTCTAAGTGACTAAGTTTTTCTTTGCTAGCGATGTTTTAGCTTATATTTGTTATATTTTACTAAATATTTACTGAACCATTTAAACACAAAACAACATGAGTGATTTGGCCTCGGTCCACTCAAAGATGATTTTTTCTGATTTACCTTTTTTGGGATTACTATGTAAAAATAAATTAGCTTTGTTTTGTGATCATCACATAGCGATGGATAGCATACGTGAGGATTCTGAGTTTCTTCGCTAAATTAATCCATAGGCATTTCAATTTTAAGTGAACTTATCATGGTATGATACTGTATGTCAAGAATCCCTAGTCATCTAAAACAAATATGCATTTTGTCTTACTGTATTGAATTATATAATACCGTAATCACGCCTACTCTATTAACCAAGTCATCTTCGAGTTTCTTTTATAAAAAATTTCTTTACCAAAAATCACTTCTACAAATCTGATAAGTAGTTTATATAGTTTACAATAATAGTACTCAAGTGAAAAAGTAATTCATTGAAAAGTATGAGTCAAATTAGCCTCAATCAAAAGTGTTTTATATAATTAAAGCATACTAATAATTAAAATTATTGATTTGTCGCAACAATATTTTGTCGTGCCATAGTTAATTTTTTTTCAAGCAGCAATCAATGAGTTCTGTTTTGAGACTCAAAAACAATATCAAAGCTATAGAAGCTTATCGTATGAGATACAAGAAATAAAATGATCGCTTAATTTTAGTCTTTATTATTATTATGACATTGTAAGCTTCATATTGGCTTCGAATGTTCAGAGTAAGGAATGAATAAATGAGTGACTCATCATCTAATAATACAGGTTAGATCAATTGGAGTTTGATCAAATTGAGGAGTTAAAACGTTGCACAAAAATTGCCGGCACTGTTCCTCAACACGCAAGATGCGTCGTTAAAATCCTCGACGTGACGAAACCGAACAACAAATACAAGAAGATAACGAGGAAAGAAATAACAAAGAAGGACGTAGAAAGTGAGAGACACTTTTTTTTCAGTGATATTTAAATAGTTGATTTATTTTACTATTCATTTCCCTATAAATGTAACGTAGTAGA
>KN716324.1:181402-204375 GCA_000816705.1 Dictyocaulus viviparus | reverse complement strand
AGCTCAATAGAACCCAGTCATATTGCAGCTTTTTGAACGCCCTTATCTTGCAGTGCATGTATTTTTGATATTATAAGAATAGTGTGTAAGAAGATTAAGGGTATTTCAAGATTCGGGATATTTTTTAAAGTGTTCCTCGAATCTATAATATTTGAGGTGTCGCACCCTACAGTAGATATTACAAATCGACACCATATGTCTTTGAGATGAGCTCGGAGCCTCAGCAGGACTCGAACCTGTATCTCGAAGATTCCCGTTGTATTCTATTTAACTCATAATCGTAGGATAACAATATTGAGTATATTCTACGAACTTCTCACTCGAGGAAATAAAATATCTTTTTAGTAATGTGTTGCTTGCAGGATCCATCAATTTTCGAGGATAGTAAGTCATGATCGAAACTCACTAAATTATTTGACCACGAGTTAGATTACGTGTAATCATACAAATTCCATTTTTTTTAAGTGAATCATTCAGTCATTTCACAAATAAAGTCTACACCAGTGATACATGCAAGGACTTCTGAACGTAACTCACTTTTGAGGAATAGATTTCACCTACGACATAAGCGTACAGTAGCCTCAATGAGCAGCTATAATATCACTGAAGAAAAAGACGGGTGAGTAAAGTGATGTTTTTCTGGCTATCACTGAAATTGAAACATTGTTTCACGTTGGCTTATGAGTTTGTGTATTAAATTCTCGTAATGTTTCATTAACTTTCAAACAATTCAAAATAGTAATAGCTTCTTGGGGGTAACTTGTAAAGTACTCGTAGTATGTTCTGCCCATATCTTGTTATGAAATGCTATATTGCATGTAACAAATTTTCGAATCATCTTCACTAGAGTATTAGGTATACCCTCCATTTAGCTGTCCTCAAAATTATCTTTGCTTAATGAAAAGAGTGAAATGGAATTGTAAAGTATATGAGAACTTTGGTAGAGATATGATGCATATTTACATTTCTCTTCACCTCTTGATTATTCAGAAGCTCCGTATGAATGCTAATTTTCTCTAAAACACTGGAAAAAAAGTAGGATTTGCCACCATACCAGCACATTGAGCGATTCATGGACATTATTTTACATGTAGATCGTAGAGCACAAAGCAAAGAGGCAGGAGATGCCTTTGTAATGTGCAGGCTAGAACCAGTACTTGCATAATTTGCGGTCTCCACCAAAGTTCGCCGATCAAAGCAGGGTCGACAAATTTGTACCACAGTAGTCGAGGAAGGTGAACAACAACCAAAGAACATGATTACCTACTTCAACTCGTCGAATGGAGTATGAAGAATCGTCTTCGATCCTCTCCACGTTATCATATTGACAACGAATCTAACGAATCTAACGAATTTGTAATCAGTAGTAGGGTAGTTTAGACAATGTAGTTCTATTATTGTTGAAGTGTTTTCAACCTCAAATTCCAGTAATTTGATATTCAGAAGCTTTAAGATTTCAAAAGTATGTCCTACACAGTCCCGCAGTGAGTTTCTTCTAGGTGACAGTGCAAAAAGCTAGTCAGGGGTTTTAAAAATACTAATGTTCTTTGATACATTTGGATATTATCGTTTATTAATTCGCATTTTTGCGTTTCTGAACCGCAGCTCAAGAACATCAATCAATAAGCAGCTTATAAAGAAATCACTCGTTACGATGTCTTTTGAAAACACGTAAGCTAAACTTATACGATAAAATTGAGGGAAATCGAGTCATAATGAATGTGTGGTTGACCTAAAAAACTGGTAGTAGTGCGCAGTGATACTGTGGCTCATAATGGTTGCACATAGCGCTGTCAAGGCAAAATTGCTCATTATGGCAGTCACTGATGGAAGATCTTGATTTTATTCTTCGAAGCCACTACTCGACGATGGTATATAGTGTTTTATTGAGTCCACAATAGACAAAAATACAGACTAACGGTTTGGCGGTCACCTCCATTAGAGCGTAAAAAAAGTCTGTGTAAACTATAAACTGTGTGATGCAGTGATTTTCTAGAAGAAGCTGAGTATTTGATTGAGGTGTGTGTTTGAATGCCGTTCAAACTTAAAGAGATGAATTTCTTTTGCAAGCATTGCGATAGTGTCTGATTGTTTAGGTCGCATAATTGACATTTTTTTGAAGCTCTGAAGCAGATGAGCTTACCGAAACGTTAAAGCTTGTGTTTGTGTTGTATCGTCTTCAAAACAAGAAAAAAACACTATATATGAACCTCGATTATTGCTTAACAAAATTAGCCTCAAGATGATCAATTTACAAATGGCGAGGTGAAAGGATAGCCGAACTTGGAAGCTTATAAATCGTAAATGACACTGTGGTTATGGCATGCTATGAGGTAGCTTAATAGACATTTCGCCTTATACTCTATTAACATATAATGAGCCTCCAATAGAAATTTGTTACTAAACTTTTTATCAGCTGTAAATACCTAACGATCGTGCAACTGTCGTGAGTTAACCAGTCATTGAACTCGACAAAATGAATTCATCAACAGAATCCATTGCTTAGTTTAACACGTTTAAATAGCATGAAAAAACATTGTATTAAACATAACAGTCATTTTCCCTCATTCCTTTTAGAGGCATAATTTATTTGTATTTTTACCATTAAGGTCAATATTTGGTCGATTGGCGAGACAACTCATGAAGACTGTTTTGACGTTGAAAAACAAAAAAACTCATAGAAAGTGAGTTTAGTAACTTGGTAATGTTTTCTAGCACAAAATTTTCTTTTCTAGATGTTTTCCTGTGGATAAGATTGTTGTTTTATTACATTAAGGAATATAAATAATTCAAACAAGCAAAAGCTCAAAACAGTCCTTTTCTTAGGCGTGTGTTTTTCATGCATAAATTTGACCCACATGATCATGACAGGACTGCATAATCCCTTGAGGGGAGCGCAGTTATGTAGGTGCACAGTGATAATCAGGTGTGAATGGCCGCCACAGAGCTACCAAGTCAGCCATTCCTCTGAGTGCGATTAATTGGTACCGGAGAAATCTGGGTGAGATAACGAACACTGACTGAGTAAAGGTGGTCACCTCAAGTCACTGTATAAACCAGGCTAGCATTCAACCACTACCATATTGACGTTGAAGAAAGTGCGTAGGCGCATCTCACCACATAGAATTGATCAACGCCAAACCTCGTCGTATCTTATCTTATCTACAAAATACCTTGTATAAATTTTAGTTCTGTTTTTTTCTCTGTCCATTTCAAGAGACATTTTACAACGTCATACGTTTACTGCAGTTTTCAGATGGCAAAATGTGGTCACAGATTTGGAACATTACATAGAAGAAGAACACAGGAAGCGACGAATCCAAGAGATGATCGACAACAGATATAATTTCAACACTAAGGTTTATCTCAAGAAGAGGCACAAAAGATCAAAAGCTTCGAAATTGTCGGTGAATTTAAGTATCGATCACTATTCATTTTGACTTTTTGTTATAATAGTCTTCTATGCTAGCTGAATAGAAAAAGAATGCGGCTATTTCTAATAAAAGTTTTGTATAGTTAGAAACATAAAGAATGATATAAAGATATAGCATCCCGTCAGAATATTACTGAATATTGGTAGCATCGACGTCTACAAATCTCCTCTCTACAAATGAGGTATAATTGAGCATCAACTATTATACAGAGATAAATAAGGAAACAATAAGGGTAGTGACAACAGTTACGTAAGCTTACATGTTCTTAATAACGTCTTACCGTTATATTTTTAGAAATTACGAAACTTCGAAAAATTATTAAAATACAAAAAATCGAGGCGGAATTTCAAGGGAAGATCCAATCGAGATGAGAAGAGATTAACACCAATTGAAGAAGCGTTCATTAGCTCCGTTCGACTAGTGAGAAATGGTTAGTGATGATATTGTGAGTCTCAGTATGGAAAAAAAAAAACTATCGTACAGCACATCCTACTGTTTTGCTAAAAAATTGTGGATGTGTGGGCGTAAAGAAGCTTCATTGATCAACATTTAATGCTCTATTTAGAACATTATGATGTTTCAAGTATGTATAATATGTAATATGTGTTTCAAATATTCACAGACAATTTCGAAACTTTTGAACTTTTGTGCCTCTTCAAATATATATTAAATATATATCTATAATTATGCTGAGTTAGCCTCAAAACTCGTAACTTTGGGCGAGACTCGAACTCGTCGTAGAGCTAGGACCTCTGTAGTGTAATGGATCAGCACAACAGACCGAATATCAGTAAGCACGGGTTCGAGTCCCGCTTGAGGTTACGAGTTTTGCGGCTAACTCAGCATAATTACAGATAGTGTATTAGGTTCAGTTTTGTTTCCTAACCGCTTCTTGAAAAAATGATCTCTGCCTGCTGCCGCCTATGTGATGAAACTTTCAATAAATTCCAAATAAGCTAAAAGGGGTTGTAGTTGTAACATGAAGATGTTTTCAGGAGTCAAATTGGCTATGATGATATCCGGTAAGAATACGACCGATTTTGATAAGAAGTCACTTCGATTGATAAGTCCGAGATTTATGAGCATCATGCCGGAGAGTTCTAATTCAACAACTGATGAGGTTCGCTGGTAAAGACATGGTTATTTAGACCTGTTATTTAACTAAAATTTTGTAATTCCTATATGCTAAATATTACAATGGAGATAATTTTTATTCCTTATTCATTGAATTAAACCTGTATCTAACACAGAAACTGATGATAGAATGTTCACACAGTTGCATTTTGAAATAGGAAAAGCTGACGTTGAAGAACAGAGCATGTGGATTTCATTGGTAGTAGCATATAATAAGGTATGATAAGATAAGCTTTATCGTTTTCAATGTGATATCGTGGAAGCGGTCGAATGCTGGTCTATACACTGACTTGACTATTCCTCATCGAGTCAGTGCTACTTATCTTACCCACATTTCTCCGGTGCCAATTTACCAACCCCGGAAATATGGCGGACTTGGTTGGCCTGAAGGAAGCCGCAAACTGATTTGAGCCTGCGTGTCACTGTGGCACATCCACCACTGAGCCAAGGCGGCGCTGCATATATATACATCCCATCATTTGTATCATAATCTGAAATTACCTCACTTATGAAACCTTATAGGTGACTCAAGCATGTATAATGTACGAACTGCGAGTGAAAAATAATGTTTGCAGGTGAAAGCAATAATTTTAAAATGATACAATGCTGTGGAATGCCTAGTGTTATCTATGAACTATTGCAGTAAAAATGCATAGGAATAACCCAGAGCTTTTATGTTGGAAATGGAAATTTTGTAGAAATAACACCTTCTATGCAATAGTTCATCAACTGGATTAATAAATTTTTCATTGTAATAAGATACAAGAAGCCGCGGTGCTGACCAATTCCTTGTGGTGGGAAGCGCTTACAAATTCGTTTAGAGCGTGATATCATGGAGGTGGTCGAAGACGACACAGTATTCTTTGCTCTAAGCTTATTACTGCTCGTTTCCAAAAGCTCGCAATCAGAGAAAATGATATGAATAAAAAACAAGCTCAGTATATGAGTGTCGTTGGGAGGTTTTGTTCCTATGCACTACGACGACATATTCGTCATATTTTCTTATTACTGTTTTCATTATATTTCAGATGAATTTACTCTCACCATCGCTTTTTTCACTTCACAACAAAGGAAAGGATATTGACTACATAACATCGCTATCGTCACTCCTCACTTCTGCTGGTATGAAGAGTGCTCGTGATCGAGAAGATTGGATGGATCTCATTATTGAAGCATCTGGTGTCAGTGACACATTAAAAAACACAAAGGTTCGTATTTGAGGGCAATTATTCGGCTATTACCGGGTCAATTAAATTTCATCAAATAAGGATAACGCTTGGATGAACAACATGACACATATTCGTGGACCAGATGGACAACCGATCTATTTGGACAAAAATAACATAACAAAAATTTATGGCGAAAATGAGGCGTCAAAGATAGAGGTTTTCGAGAGACTACAAAAATCCTTCACACAACAGCAGGTGAATCAATGTAGTCCAATTCGACATATAGACTCAGCTTATCCCTCGAAAATAAGTTCAATTTGCTAGTCCTCATAGTAAGATGAAGAAAAAGGTTTTGATGGTATTTCAGATTAATGAAATGTTTTTCAGCTTCGAGAAATGAATCGTACTGGATACACGTTTCTTACTTCACAACAAAGAGAGTTAGTCTATGGCATTTCGTCACCCTTCAACAATTCTGAAACTTTGGCTATAATCAGTAACGTTTCTGACGATACTGTTCATCGAACTATACTCTCTGCAATACACGAGATCGCAGATGGACGTCTACAGTTTCGCGTTCGTAATGGGACAATAACGCTAGCGAAAAGATCGTCAACAACGCGTGAAAAACGTTCCATAGTTCTATCACCAATTGCAAAGTCTTTGTTCTTAAATAATCCTCAGAGCGTTAGTCAACCAATCATTCTCTCGCCAGTTATATTTTCGGCACTTATTTACTCACCAGCTATCTTTGGAGTTGTCGTACTTTCTCCGTGGCTTTTCTTACCAATCGTACTATCACCACGTATTTTGTCGCCTGTTGTACTTTCACCATTCACATTTGTTCCAATTATTCTATCACCACTTGCGTTTTTGCCTATTATCCTTTCTCCAGGTGTAATGAATCCCTTCATTTTGTCACCATTCCTTTTAAGTCCGTTTATACTTTCTCCACAAGCTATGACTCCTCTTATTCTTTCTCCATTCGCTCTTTCACCATTTATTGCTACTCCAAACGTGCTGTCTCCACTTGTACTTTCACCATTTGTTCTTTCTCCACTAATTTTTTCACCATCTTATGTGTCTGCATTGGTACTTTCACCGTATGCGCTTTCACCTGCCGTCAATTCAACGCCTTCTATCTTTACGGCAATTGCCTCACCTAGTTGGTTAAGTTGATATTTTTGAGTCGTATATATAGCGAAATATATATATAGCATTTGTATTTATAAGTTTTTTGTTACTTGTAATAAACCAAACATGATTGAGCCGTTAATTTTTACTGGAAATTGAAAAAACTTGAGGCCGTCACTAGTGCTGACAAATAGATGGATAGGTCAACTACTTAGACGTTTGCAAGATATAAGGCAGAAAAGAATCAATAACCTGAAAAATTCGAAAAAGAAAGCTTCCCCTTCCGTTGCAAAGCTTCCTGCACTTTACGTTCGTCAATAGCTTCTGGGTCAAATGTGTTTATTGCACCGTTTGTTTTAAAACTCATTGACAAGTCAATTATGAATATCACTCAATTTTTATTCAATTAACTTTCCATAAGATAGGAGGTATGAGATAGAAGCATGAACGACGGAAATTGTTAAAACACGCATGAATTGCGCCTTTGTCTTAATCTTGAACTTCCACTTCGTTACGTTAGTCGATTTTAAAAGCGACTACCTTACAAGCTGCCGACGTCATCTACTCTTTCTTCACTACAAGTTATGAGTTATAGAAATCAGGTGGCTCAATAGATGGTTACTTATGAGGTAGAACCTCATTTGATGACGTCGCTCTTATTATTCTGGCCTGCAACAGGAACTGTTTTAAAAGAGAATTTTCACGTGTTATACGTCCAGATCATCATCTTCCTCATTTATACGACGTAGTTTTGCGCCGAGATTCCAACAGCCTATAAACCGTTAGCTTGCACTCTTTTCACGAGGATAGGGTTCCGTATTAAGTTCGCTAGTCTACTCAAAGGAAAAGCTTATTGATTGAAGGTGCTTATAAACGATCTCATATGCTCATACCAGTCTTTTTAGTGCAGAGTTTTCAACGATTCGTTGTGCACAAGACGATTTGCATAGGTATATAGGCTAGGTTGATCACAAGGAAAGCGGAATTAATTAATTAATTAATATTCGTTGATCCTGATTTTCAATTGAACACCTATAGGCCTTGTCGAGTTGCATCAAGTAACCTTTGCGGCTAACGAAATGGAAATCTCTTTATGAGGGAATATCAGTAGCAAACGATAGCAAAACTATTTCTTCAGTTTTATCATGTATGCTGAAGAGTAGTATTATGAGGAACGACCGGGTGAAAAAAGGACAAACTTTGGCGTTGATAAATCCCTGTTGCGAAAGGCGCTCTATGCATATGTGCTCAAAGTGATATGTTGGAGGTGGTTGAATGCGTGCCTGGTCTATACAATGAGTTAATTTGACCACTTTACAGCAGGTCACTATCGTTTGTCTTATCCAGATTTGGTACCAATTTACCGAACTCGGAGGGATGACGGATTCCATATGTCTGGTGAGTGACTGCAAGCCTAACTTGGGCGTTCATGTCACTGTTGCACCTTCACCACTACGTCGAAAAATATGTGATTGACAAATTTTTTCAAGCTAACATTCCATTGCCTCTATAGATAAGTAAGTAAGATTTATCCTAGTAATAAAATAAAGGTAGGTGATACTTAAATTTTTTGAAATTCTCTAAAATTCTATATGTTAATGCTGAGGGCAAATATAGAACATCATTAGTTTATTGATGTTTGTAATACGTTGTTTATATAGGTAAACAAATGCAAATAATCGGATTTTAACGCGTATAATCGGATTGTATGAATGTTGATAATCACCTGGATTAAATCGCACAACTTTTTTTTTTGTTATTTACAATGAATTTTTTTTTCTTCTACAATCCGAAGTCTTTTCTTTACGTTATTTTGAAATGCTATGAAATCTTTGTTTACATTTCGTAGAAAATCTCAAATAGAAGCATGCATCTTTTATGAGTTTTTCGAGGTTATTTTGAGGAACGTGATAACACATCCCTCCGTCAAATGCTATTCATATGTTTTTGAATTCCTTGTAGAACTTCACGTATCGTTCAGCTACATTTGCGCACAATTACGAAATCTGACAATACCTCTTTCTAACCTACAACCTCTTTCTTGAGTACTCCTTGAGTTCTCATTTTTTTTGTATGAATTCATAAATAACTCTAACGTTGTTCCGTTTGAATTTGATTTTATACAGTTCTTAAATCTCCTAGCAAATCAAGACATCTCATTTGCACCTTTTGACTCATGACTCATGACTCAAAACTTTTGATTCAATAAAGAATTACCCGATTTTTCACCACAAAATGTCAATATCAAAACTATGACTGATGGCGATTTGATGAATTTTAATCGATTATTTTTTTTCCCATTCAACGTAACAGCTTATACCTAGTGAGTTCGAACTAATCCTCATTTATTCTTTAGAGCGTCATCGTTGTCACGAGTTTTGAGGTTATTTAACACCCAATTTCAAACGATAGAAAAGATTTCCGTAATATTTTCACATCATTCACCTCCCAAAGCAACAGCTAATGGATAAATTGATAGCGAAGGATTTTTTTAATGCTACAGTCATGATGAAAAGCTTACTGAGTAACATGTACTGATCTAGTAGAATAAATACTTAAGTTGGTGCAAAAATGATTGCGGATATCTCAACCTTTAAGCATTAAATTACTGCGACTATATCTCAACCAAGCTAATAATGTCAAAAATAATAGGATTGATGATGAAAAAGACTCGTCCCATTGAAGAACGTTCGATTTCCTCAGAGGAGAAAATTTTTAAGCTTATCACTCCTATACCAACTATTGAACCACTCTTTTTTTTTCAAATATTATTCCTATATTCACTTAATTGATGCACATATAATTTTCTTTGAAATTCATCACTATTAGTTATAAGTACCGTAGGAGTTAGTAAGTTAGACATTGAGGTGAACTATTGGCCTATTGGCACTAGGAAATTTATTCGATAACTTTATTCAAAGCTAATTTATTTTGTTATCTTTGAACTTTACCGTTTAATACGTATGTCTTGATTCAGGTGGTATTTAGCTAAATTGGTTTGTATTGCGTTGAAGGCGGAGTCGTGGTTACCAGGTGAAGTTGAGGAGAATCGCTATATTGATCGAAATATCGCCTTCTAGTATGCACAACACAAGGTTATTACAATTCAATCTGACTTTATCCTTCCTTTAAAACTTTGTAATGACAATTTTTTATCCAACTAACGATGCTACAAAAGAACTAAGACGATTATTCTAATATGCCTCAATATTTGTGGGAATGAGTTTTTTTCTACCTGAGGAAAATTCATAGCAAGTATAACATTGTGCCAACAATTTATTATTTTGAATGAATACTATCGTATTTTCTCATTCGCTTACGTAATTGAGGTTTTTCTTCACGAGAACTTTGCTGAGACTCTTATTCGTTTTTGAATGGATAAAACTAAAATGAGTCTCGACTATCGATCTACCTCAATTTATTTCATTCGTCACATTTATCTATCATTCCAATTTATTTGATCTCTCTTATTCTTTCTTTTTTACAAACTATTATGTTGAAATTTTCTCGACTAATTTGTTTTTAAGGTGAATAAATACTACTATAAAATATTTTTGCTAATACAATAGAAATGACTATTTTTTTTCGTCTGTTATTTTGTTTCGAAGCGTCGCCTTTCTTTTCAATGAGGTAAAAACTACAGTAAGACACTGTCCGATTGAAAAAAGCACAGCTTCTGATAAGCTTCTAACTCATTCTGCTATTCAAATGTTAGTATTGTGCTAGGTGAAGATTATTTCTTAAGAAAATCGACTTTTTTCAATCAATAAAAAAATGAGAGAAGTAAAAAAAAAAGCACTCCTACGAAGGGAATCGATCTTTTTTTTTCTTAAAAGTCACTACTGAAACGTTGTATTGTATAACATTAAGTTAATTTTGTATTTTGTAGCTATAAATTATTGTACTCGTTTCATTTATATGACTAAAAAATAATCATCAATTTGCCATCGGGGTATACTATTTTTTTTTCTAATATTTCTTATTTTTTCATTATATTTTTGTTTACGATCTTTTGTGTTGCTCGTTAACACTCGAGTCAACATTAAGAAAAACTATGAAGATCGTCGATGATTACGGTAATGATGTCATAAAAGAAATTATTCGCCTGATATTTCAGCTTTGTTCTGAGTTTTTATCAGCGTTGTCTATGTAGTTTCTTAGCAACCAAAATTAAATGATATGTTATCATTGTGGTTAAAACGATAACATATTTTTCTCCAATTATTACAATTCCATATGCATACGCACTCATACACACAATACCTCATAAGAGATTACGGTAGTCCTTTTATTCTGATAAATATTCTTAATTATTTATGAACCTCAGCAGAAATTGGCGGCAATTAATCAGCGTGAAATGATTTTTACAAGAAGAGAAAAAAAAAACGCTTTCAGAGCTTATATGAATAGAAAGTTCTACGCTGCATGTTATAGGAAAACGAAAAAGCTGAAAGTACTTAGATGAGGGATTCAAAACGATTATAGTGTTTTCTTAGAATCCTCTGAACGTTTGACTCGCTTGTATACATTATAAAATATCCTACCTTTGTAAATAATTAGCTCGATATAAGCTTATAAGATCAAAAGACTAGTAATAAAGAAGGAAACGATATCGTACAGTACACGTGTCGTTCTCGACGGGCACGTCATCGACGAAGACCATCAACAGCCGAATATGTAGACTTCTTTTCAAAGCACATCAACAGACTCTTAAAAAAGATAATCGAAGACATAAGAAGCTTTAGAAGCCAATCATCTGCTTAAAGAACATTGTAACTCAATCGAACGGAAATTGTGTTGAGAGTTGAGGGAAAAACTGATATGTCATGTAAAAGCAAGGTAATCATTCCTCTTTGTAAGTATATACTGCCGTAATTTAAACAGTGGTTATGTAGATCGCTATCTAAACAACGTATAAACTCTTACTGATATCAACCAATGCCCTTATTGTAATTATGCTTTTTTTTCGTTAGTTGAGCGATTTTTTCCAAAATCGCCGAAGGTATTCATTATACAATCAGAGGGATACGTAGCGCTGTGAGGGGCGGGCGTGAACGATTCATATCCGCTACGATATATAAGGAGACTTCCATTCCTATAAATTGGTACCAGATGATTCTGAAAACCTTATTCAATTATTCCATCGTATTATGTCAAAAATATTATAAGAACATAAGCAAATTAGTTATTGATTGATGAATTGTCAATTATTTGAGTAGGAGAGACTTTGGAAATCAAACAAAAAAGAATGTTTAACGGAGGAAAAAGGATTTCTTTGCAATCTAAAAGTGTCGTCAAAATGCAAATCAAACTCGGCGTAAAGGTGTTAAGCTTCAATTATTTCCATATGTTTTTTTTTCTTCACATCACTCATCCCTCTCTTGTCGTCTTCTTTTCGTTATTTCTATGAGTCACTAAACAAAAGGAAAATAAAACAACTACTCATATCGTCTAATATTTTTATTATCACGATGATAGTATTGATTTTAGGCCAATGTGGTATGGAAATCGTGAAGACATTCATTAAGTCAAATATAAATTATACTATAGAAAATGATCGTGAAATTCCTGAATCAGGCGTATGGTTACGAGGTACGAGTTTTTTTTTTGCTTACATTCAAATATAATCGATTGAATGAGATCGTCGAGTATTCTATCGTTGTTCGTTTAGAAATCGATGCTCTCTATGCGGCATTTTTAACGTTGTCCTCATTTTTCACAGTAGTGGTCATGTTGTTGGCAGTTGTCCAATTGTATCATGTCGTCAAATACGTCAGTAATACACGTATTCAATCTGATCTCTACTATTTGGTGTTAATGTTTCCGGTATGTGTTGACATTGACGAAAAATTTCCCTCATCATAGATCACATGCGTAATATTTTTCCTAGAGATTACATTTGTGGAGGTCGAATTGAGTCAATTACATCATTAATGACAAGTATAAGCTTCATGATAGTCATTTCGTTTTCAATAAACTCGGATAGCTCGTAGTTGTGTAAAAGTAATACGACACATTGCTGATTTAGTCAGAAAACACCGACCCTCAACCTCACTTAGCTTTGCATTTTGTGATTGAATCAGCAATGTGAAATATTAATGACTAGTATATTTGTCGTTTATTTACAAATACGAACAGCTGTTACAGTAAACAAATAAACACTTATAGATAACAACATTATGTAATGTTACTGGAATGTTTATACCACGTGCTGCACTGTTTTTGTACGCTGTAGCACTTGTGTAAGTTATTTTTATAAAAATATTTTTCATAATAATTTAAATATGAAAAAACATTGCTGGAGGTCGATTTCAGCTTCATCATTTTCAGATACTTCATGTTTTGTTTATTCATTGTCGTTTCATTATTATTCAATATTTTCGGCAGTAGAAAAGAAATGTCGGATTTTTTACTAGAAAGGTAAAAACTTTGGTTGTTTTATTTCTCTATCGATTTTTTGTATTGATTATGCTAATTTGATTCTGTATGAATCCCTCACAACTTCGTCTAAAGCGTATGGCTATTCAGAACATTTGCATGATATCAAATTGATGATATGTACGAAAAAAACATCTGGATAAACTATCAGATAATCTGCCACATAGCTTCATTTCTAAAAACAAATCAATAAATCAATAATGTTTTTGATAACTGTCGTTAACTTGTTGCCGCATGCTAATGGAAATGTTTTACAGAAATATTCGTATATCCTTTCGTGTTGCACCGTTGTGTTGCTTAAAAATATTACCAAGCGTTTCAGCTACTGAGTAAGTCATTTTTTAATAAACTCATTCTCGTTTTTGTAAGCTTTAGCATTTTTTGAAAAAAACATTATCACTCAAATGCTTGGAATACAATACTGTAATTATAATATTTAGCCGTAATCTACGTCGTGTCGAATGGCTTGTGTTACAGACGCCAATTCTTCGCACAACATTTGAACTGATCAGTGTTCTTGTTTTTATGGAACTTGGACATCGACATAACTTGTAAGCTTAAGCAGTTACAAAGCTAAAAAATCATTCAATAGAATCGAAATCGATTTGTTGTGATCTACAAGAACTCCAATTTCTACAATTAGTACTACAGACGAGTTTATTATCACTGGCTCACTGCTTGCAAGAGTATGAAGCTAATGTTTGAAATACCTTCTGTACTGAAAACCATAAGAATCACTCCTATATCAAAAACTGGCTTCTGACTAAAAATTTGAGGAAATACACAGTCTTCTTTCTCCTTAGAAAATGTATCGCAAAGGGTTGAATAGAACTTCTATTGGTTGACACTGAGTTGAGCGCAAAACTTGAAACCTCAGGCAGAACTCGAACCTGCACTTACAAACATCCGGTCTGCGATCAACTCAGTATCTATAAAGATATTTCTGAATTCATGAATATTTTACGATGATTCAATCGAAATAATGACATCATTTCTTTCAGATGGTTTATGTTTTCTCAATTATTCGGCATAATATCAATGTGTGTGGCTTTCTATGGATGCTATGTGATTGTTCCACTTGGAAAGGTAAGTAGAACAAAAGTACTTAGTGAAATATCCTTAACATAGTAGTGATAAGGTCGATGTTAAGCTCAACATTAGCTTCTATCTACCGTAACATCACTAAGAATCATTGTCTCCTCAAAAACGTAGATCATGTAGGCGTTGAGTAATGTTGAAAACATTTTGTATTTTAAAATTGTTTTATTCTATCCAATAAGAAACAGTTGTTTTAGTACAATTAGTCGTTCATACGTTTACTGTTAAGTTGAGTAAGAAAGTCTAAGCTTCAACTTGCTTATGAGAAATTCCTTCTAAAACGGTAGCTTCATCTCTCTAGAATCAATCGATAGCAAAAATTTATTGAACCATATGGAATATATGCTTTAAGCATGATATTTTGTCATATTCTGCATTGTTTTACATATTATATTTATGCATTATACGACATGATATAGTAGAACATTCTTGAATACCTCAAAAACCTCATACGTGAAAATTTCAAGGAGAGCATTATAGTACATCAGATATCCGGACATTCTTGAATAATTCCAAAACCTCGTACGTAGAAATTTGAATATGAAAACAAAAAGCCTCCTCAAATCATCTGATGAGTTATTTCATGTTTATTTTACTCGTACCAAATCTTCTAAGACTTCGTGTACTTTCTAGATGTATTTTCAACTTGTTTTTCCTGAAAAGCAACTATGATGTGATTTTTTTTCATACAATGATCTTTATTAAATCACATAATGTTCATATTGAATACAATTTTGATAAGCTGTGTATGAATAATTTAGAGGTTTACTCGACAGCTCAAAACCTCATTAGTTCAAGATCAAATGAAAAGAATATGATACTGTATTACGTCAATATTTTTCGTTCACTTTAATTTTAGACTAAAGTCGCACCGTATCGTTTTATTACTTTATTTACAATTGTGGATATCGCTCAATGTCTCTACACAATACAAAAATTTTGCTTCGATTTTGCTGCCGTATTTGAAATCATTTCACCAGATCGACTACTTACTGCTACTGCTAAAGCACAATGTAAGTTTATTGTCAGCTTCAACGAAGAAAAAAAAAACCAACGATACAAACATCACACGTAGTTGAGTTAGTCCGGCGAAACTCCAGTCCTCAAGTTGTACTCGAGCCGATATCTTGAATGTTTTCGGGAAGATTTTTTGCTTGAGAACTAACATAACTACGTCGAGTACGGAAATCATATCATTATAACCTATCATTGTTGATAGAAAATGATATAATTACTATGAATGTAATCTTTGAATAATGAATAACTCTGTAACTCCATTGTTGAACTCTTTGAACTCACAACTTTTCTCACACAATCACTTAATCTTTTTTTAAATTCTAGTTTGGGCATCGTTTATGCTGACATGGGAGATGATGACTTTATCCGCAATTGCCACTTATGCTCTTCGTCCTTCACGCTCGATATTTTTCGATAAATATCCAATTATCGATTCAGTACTGTCAACATCAGGTGAGCAAACATGTTGAATGATCTACTATTGATTAGTAAGTAGGAGCTTAACGCTCGATGACTTAGTAGATTTCCAAATGAAATAGTCGTCATTGTCAGTCATGAGTTTGAATGAGATAGATACGAGTTAAGTAAGAGCATAAGCATAATTTGCAATCATCCAAGTTTGCAAGGCTTACCGAACTTACCGTAATCGTCGCTAAACAGCTTTCAATTAGAGAATTCCTTGCGTTTATTTGGCAGAACATCAAAAATCAAAGAACTTCACAAGACGTGGAATGTAAATAGATGCTGTCAACATAAATCTTTATCAATCTCTGAATCGTTGAAGCCCTTTATAGTCGCAAGCTTTACTTAATGTTTTTTTATTTCAAAAACACTTTTAATTCTTAATAACTCTTTTTTTAACCTCACAATAGCAACTAAACGGCTGAACCAGTTTGCTTAAACTCAAATTTTCAGTCATGACAATATACATTATTGGATTAATAACATGTAAGAAATTTTCAAGTAAATATTTTAAATATTTGATTTTTCTAAGTTCAAAAACAAACAGTTTTTTTTATGAAAAAATTTTTCAAAACCCTCAAAACATTCGTCAATAATAACTCATTGTTTTTGTAGTGATTACTTTGGCTTCACGTTGTTCAACACCCCCTCTTCTATTCTTTACTGCTTCACCGTGTCTTGAGTTCATTCGTGAATGTTGAACTGCGATGCACAGCGTAAGCTTTATCGTCTAAATATAACTCTACGAATTCAACTATCCATTATGAAAACTCAATACAGTACTAGTACTTAAGAGTGAGACTCATCATTCCACTACTAGTCTAGTAGTTAAAATAGTAAAAAATCTTCCAACTTATAAACACCGTCGACTGAAACGCCGAACAAGCAAAAGCTTTCCGACATTCATTCTTTTGGCATATCAAAATGTTCTGGCGATTATGCATACGATTGTTCGAAAAGAAGCTATAACCATTAAGCTTTGTAACAAATATAAATAACGCCAATGATTAACAAATTATTCGCTCTAAAATGCACCACGTATACATCGCTATTAGATATTGTAGAGGCGACTCGATCGATATATATTCAAAGTACATAAAGACTTAAGAGAACATACCGTTGTTGTGGCAGTGTTTTTCTACTAGCCTAAATAAATCCGATGTTAATCTATTGGTACTGAATTGAAGGATTTGTGTTTCTATTAGCATCTAGCGAAGTATCGATTCAGCATCACCGTGTGCATCGCTTCAACATCTTCCATTGCCTCAAACCGTATTTATTCCTGAAAAATTATTACTAGATTATCAATATATCAACAAAGTATTCAAGAGATTTATCATAGATTCTTTTTCAGCCAACAATCAAACAGTGAATAACTTCATGGTACCATCGCCTAAAGTTGAACCGCAATCTGAGGTCGTATTCGATACGATTGATTGTAATCGTTTTGGAATAAGTGGTGGTACGACTCCAGAAATCGTATGAGAATATACGAGAGAAAAAAAGTAATGAGGTTATATCACTCATTTTTTATCGTTGACGTCAACTTAGGTTCTTATTAATATAGAGGATAGTGAAAAAAAAATAAAAGTTTGCTCCATTCTTATGAAATGAAAACTGTTCTAAACGTATTAATATTATTAATATTATTATTATATTAATAGGCAGATATGTGTTTTTAATGATATTTCTTTTGTTTTTCGCTGTAAATGTATATTTTTTCATATGAATGAGGTTTTTTTCTCCTCAATGTGATTCTTCATTGAATTGTTAGGTGATAGAGTTCGTTGCCGGTTTGAATGAATGAGGACTGTGATTTTAGTTTGTAATAGAGGTATGTTTGTGCAATAGAAAATATAATGTTGTTTATGATTCATCTTGTTGTTTATCGATGTTTACGAAATGCACAAATCCATGTAATCGATCGAATTATGTTTACTTTTGCGGATTTCTATTAAAGATTTACCTTATCTTTTTATCCCAGAAAAAGCTTTATATTAAAATAGAACTCTCAGATTCTATTTCCACTCAAGAAAGTGATATGATATCTTTATTTCGAGAAAAAAAGGATTTCTTAATATTGACCTCTGTTTCGAAAATATAAGCTGATATGAGAAATAATAATTCCTCGAATGACTTTTATTGTTAAGTATAATGGCCGTAGGAGTTCAAGTACAGTATACCTCATTTTGTAATAAGCCTCCGACGAGAAATATAATATTGGTGGAACAAATGATCCAGCCTATTCAGTGTTTGAGTAAAAGAAGATCTACCTGGAAAAGTGAAACTAAAAACAAATCTCTATTAGATGCATACAGGAGGGAAAAGCACAACTATATCGACTTTAATGTTCAACTCAGAATCCTCTCAGGAAAATCAAAAGTCATTGTGCGAAAAATTTTAGAGGCGCTCTGAATAATACCAGAGCACAGAAATTAACACAAAGGAGGAGTGCTCTGTAGTTATGCATCAACTAGTCCCACTTACAACGCTGATGCTTTGAACCTGACCACTGAACCTCAACTTTGTGTTTCACGAGCGGCTTTAAAATTCTCGCTAGAAATCTTAGTGCAGCATAAAGCTTGAAATTTTTCTCGTGAGAATGAATTACCTCATAGTAACGGGAATGGTAATTAGAATGGAGCGCATATTGATATGAGCTCTGAGAAAGGTGAGTTTGTCAAGATATTAGTCAGCTTCTTGTTGTTTATTTAATGTTCAATACCAACCTTATGTACTTCCAGGTGAAAAAACCATGTACTTCCGTCAAGGTACTGATTAGAGCCATGTACTGCATTATCATTTGATATTATTTATTGGTGAAGCATCATAATATTATCAAAAATATGAAAGATAGTAATGATGAGAAATTAAAAATTAAAACTACAACTACATTACTACTTGCACATTACAATTACATATATTTTCAATTCAATTACAAAACAAAAGGCAATGAAAGTTAAAACGAAATACAACAATTCAAAATCCCTCGGCTTGAGTTCAGGAGCAAAACATAGTAGTGAGGTATTGTGGTATGATATAGACAAAGTGGTTATCAAAAAAAACAAAAAGGCTTAAAAAAGTGTTTACGAATCAAGTACGAAGCTAACATAAAGCTCAACAGAGTTGAAAATCATCACATTCAAGGTCTTCGTTACCGTAACCTGCTGCTTAGTTTTTCACGTTCAAACCTCAACCTCAACTACGATTAAAGAATTGATTTCATAAAATGTTGGCGTTGCACAATTTAGAGAATGACAAATACTATTTACTACGGTAAATTTAGTACACTATTTACTACAATGCATAATGTTTACTGTTTGTTGTTTACTTGTTGTTGTTGATGTATCAGCGGTTTCATCACCTTCAAAATCGCATCGGCTCGAATTCAACGACAGTTAAATAGTTACGAAAATCTAGAACAACGATGTTGTTTTTGTCGTTATAATTCCACTAATTCTTAAAATAAAACAAAATGCTGGAAATTCCATGTAGTTTTGCATATATTACAATGCTTACGGTTTTTGAGGTGATATAACTCTCTGAGTGCCAATTACAACAATAAGCTTAGTGCATAGTGATTAGCATTGATTATCGGGGAAAGACAATGATAGTGATAATTCATCTTGATACCAAATAATGAACTATTCTAGCGATACAGCTATGATAGAAGAACACGAATTGATTCTAAATCTATTGAATATGAAACAATCAATAACTTGAAAACTCCTTATTTGTAAAACTTTTTAATGTGCTTCCAGACGAATGCTCCTTTTTGGATTCATCACCTAAAATCATTTTGTGAAACAATATCTTAATGTCGTGCTTTGATAACCTAGCTTTCTTTCAAAAAATGATTTGTCCTCGTTTGTTTTCAAATATACTCAATCATGTTGATGCCGTAGGATTCATATGCGAGGCGCAGGGGCGCAGTGGTGAAGGTGCCACAGCGACACGCAGACCCGATTCAGTTCGTTGGCTCCTCCTCGACCTACGAAGCCCGACATCCTTCCGGGCCCGTTGAAATAGTACCAAATGAATTAGGTGATAACTAGCACTAATTTGGTGAAGAGTGGTCAGCTCAAGTCACTGTATATACCAGACTCGTATTCAACCAACTTCACGATATAACGTTAAGCACGAATGCGTAAGTTCATACCGCCACAAGGAATTGATCAGCGAAGCTTATCTTTCCTTATCAATGACTTGTGTTTACAAACCGCTTATATTAGTAACCCGTTACAATTCACGTAGCAAAGCGGTTAAGGATAATGTGCATTCCCACAACGTCTTAAGTTTGATTCTCTACCGATGAAGTTATGGCTTTGATCTATTTAAGGATGATAAATAACAATCAAAGTTTATCGAAAATGTGGAATAAAAATAGAGGAAAATTTGTATAAAACTTGATTGGACTTGGCGTAGTGATGAAGGCGCCACAGCGTGGTAGCCAGAATACAGGTTCGCTGCCTCCAAGGCATACAAAACTCGTTAAAAAGCGGTGAATAAGAACAAAAATAGGTTGTGAGGCCAGTGATTTGTTGGCGAAAAATTACTGTAAGATTAGAAGTAGTTACTTGGTCATGAGTGGTCAACTTAAGTTAATGTAGAAACCAGTTTTCCATAAAATCACTTCACAGTATTAGAATGAGGCTGAAAGCGTAGGCAAACCCTGCAACAACGATTGATCATCATCAAAGCTCACTTTTGCTAATATGTATATGTGTATATAATGACAAAATATTTGAATAAAGCACAATGAGGAAAAAACCTAAAGTCACAAAAAAATTTATGTGCATGTATCATACGGTATAAATGGCATCTGGAGTGTAGAAAAATTAAGATAAGATATGATATGGCATTGACCAATCGTGTTAAAATATGCGCCTACGCATCCGTGCTCAACGTGGTATCACGGAAGTGCTTTAATGCGATCCTCGTCATAGACGATCTTACAGTGTCTTGAGCTGACCACTGTTCACCAAATCAGTGCTAGTTATCTTTCAAAAATCCTTCACAGAAACCAATCCACCGACCTCGAAGAGATGGCGGGCTTTGCAGGCCTGAGAAACGGCCGCGAACTGATTCGGGGCTGGGTGTTACTGTGTCACCTCCGCCACTGTGTCGCCATAGATAAGGTAGCTATTGTAGTGATAAATGGATACATAATCAAATTAAAGCGACTCTAACACACACAGATTAGCTAGTAGAGTTTTTTTTTTATTTCATAGAATAGAAAATTCGACGTACTTTCATCGGAGTGCCGCCTTGATTTGTCTTTTTCTTCTTCTATTACAGGCAACATATCAGTGTTACTACTGGATTCAGCTGAGCGATTGGCAATGTGTAGAGCGTCAGGAGCCGAATGACGCTTACGATAGATATTTGGTACAGGTAACGTTATCTTCTCTTGTGGTGTTGATATATCGCTATTATCGGTATTAGATAAAGGTTGACCACCGATAATGGGTGGTGTTAAACTACCGCTTGAAAATGAGGTGAATGCTGGCATTCCGTCTCTGTCCAATGATGTTGCACTAAATGATAATAGCCTTATCATGTTAATTACCATTATAATTATTAATTTTTTTGTTTTCAATCCATCTCTTATCAATTACAGCAGTATTAATTTAAGCTAGAAAGAAGATAAGTAAGCTATATAAAACACAATAGCTTTAGATAACAAAGCATAAATTAGCGACGTGTACAATTTCTAATAGAATACCATTAACCTGAGAGAAAATTAGAAAACATGAGGTACTAAAAGAGGTAGAAAACACCGCTTATTAGTAATTCAAACCAAATATCATCATTGAGTGAGTCTAAATTGCTAACCTCGACACTTTATTGAAGTGCTCAGGTAATCTGATGTCGTACGACGGAAGTCGACGGCGAAAGACATTGCCTAGAAATTCAAAGACATGAGACTGTATCCTTCAATATTCTGCCACTTCCTTAGTAGTACAACGTTTTCACGTACTCATTTTTCTCCCACGTTTTTGTAATTGCTTTATGAAACTGCTCAGTGAACTGATGGATCCCGACTTTCTTACCGTAGACGACTGTTGATCACCATTTCTACAATAGATTTTTGGAGATCATGTCGTAGTTTCCTCTTCATGAGTTTCGAAATCGTAACATTTTTAGTTTAATGGCAAAACATATAGCATATAATTCAAGTAATATTGAACAAACTTATTGAGATCCAAAACATCTCAGAATGAATGAAATGAACTGTTATGTTTGTCCAGAAAAACACTATTATTTTGCTGTTTTTGGAGTTTAAACTTATTTTCCCTCATTACTCATAGAATCTCATTCATTGAGATTTGCTTAAAATCGACCTTGATGTATACGATATAACCGGAACGATGTCGTCCGATTCATGTTGTCCATCATTGGACGACGTGCTGGACAACATGGTAGGGCGCCGTAGTCGTAGCATAAACGCAGCATCTTCCGTAGGAACCCTTTGAAAAATCAAATTCAAATTTCAGCTTTTGAAGATTTTTTAATATTTGATAAGAAAAATTTACATGTTTGCACAACTTCCAAATTTGTGGTTAATTGGTCGTGCAGCACTCTTTGCTGTGTAGAGCGGTTCAGGATTCGGAACTGTCCAGAACGAGTCACGTTCGATAGGTGGATAATTATCATAGCATTCTTCGACTGATAGACCCACCTATATATTATAAAATGATTATGCCACAGACTAATGTGTCTTCTTAACTAGTTCAAACAATTTTTTTTGATTTTAGTCCTCATAACTAGAGAAATTCCGATACTCCGTTCAAGTTTTCCTTTTTGTTAATTTTTAAAGGGCTTTTTATTGATCTAACAAACCACTCAGAGTTCCTTCTCAAACATAGACAAAAATTAGTGAAGCACTGAGTAATCATAGTGTAAAGTCCTCGGTAGTGAAATTGCTCACACACCAGACAATAAATCTATAATATGCGGATTCGAGTCCCGCCTGATACAACGAGTGTCGTGATCAACTGAGCACAGTAAGATACAAATTATACCATGTGAATTAATATAGTCATTAAGGATAAGGATAAGAGCGGGCGTAATCTATCACTCTGCG
>KN716324.1:147341-165905 GCA_000816705.1 Dictyocaulus viviparus | reverse complement strand
GGCTTTTTTCACGTATTTTTGAAGATTCATTATGGCATCATTAGATGTCACTTGGACTTTTGGATAATTTTGAGTGACGTTTTGCTGATCTGAGTAAGTGAATTCCATAGGCAATGTAATTCCATCAACTTTGAATGCGATCTTCCTTTCTAAAATAATAGTGCATGGTGTCTTTCGTTTCTTTGCAATTAGAATTTTAACTTAAAACAAGTTTGTCCAGATGTCATATTCAAAAATATTGGAAGAAATCTTATTGTTACGGTTCAAGTCTATCTCTAAGCACACCAAACTTTTTATCTCTCATCAAAGTCACACCAAACTTAGTAGCAGCGTTACATAGGAAGATAAAAATCTATGAGTTGATAAGATTCGGCCATAACAAATCAGTGTATCCGCCACACTTGCACTCAACGATCTCCCAATCCTCTAAAGAATCGTATTAATGTTTAGGGCTTCTATACGACTGATCAAAGCTGAAGCTTTATTCTTTAGCGTTAAGATAATTATAGCAAAAAAGCTGCTTAATACTTCGACTCGGATCTGGTCAGAAACCTAACTCTTAGATTACTCTAAATTTGCAGGAAAGCATATAAGAATATTGGTTTTTCCATGTTTAAGCATTGTAGTAATCAATCTTTCCGCAGAGATGCACCACCTATTCGCTGTCCTGATATTATCGTGGAGGTATTCGAGTGTTAACAGATATCTGAGGGTTGAAACGTTCAGTCGGCCTCGGTCTTCACTCGAACTCGCGTGTGCGACGTTTAGTATCACCGCGATCTTTCCTAGCACTGTGCTACGCCGTTTATTTTCTAAGAGATATGAACACATACCTTCACCAGGTGGAAGTGGTGAACAAGCATGTAAAAATGGAGCTGTAATCAGAAGACCAAGTACGCCGAATAGCATCACGAAGTTTGATGAGTAATGAGGAACGATACTTTTATAGTTTCGTGTCAAACAATAAGTTTCAATCCTTTCAGTTGTATTTTATTACATTTTTACAACCATTTCAAATATTACCATGGTCAAAGCAATGTTATAAAATATCATTCAACAGAAATGAGTCAACACATGAATGCTAAAAGTGTAAATAATTCCAAACTTAGAAAAAAACTTATCGCACTACGGTCAATCCATTAATCACGTATTTTTGATCTTACACCAACGCAGCTCAAATACAGTACTTTTATGACGGACTCGGTTAGCTTTTCACCTGTTTTTTATTTCCTGGAAATTTCCATTGCTTCATTATGTCGCATCCAATGAGTGAGCATTCAGTTAACTAACATTTGACAATCGTGAAATCTTAATTTGAAATAAGTCGTCGTCTTTGACTTACTGTTTTGACTCATGTTACATCCCTCATTTTCAAAAATGAGAGAAAATCATAGAGGGACGCTCAGCTTCATAGCACTGTCTTCAAACTAATGTTCTCATGAAAATTAGATACATGCTGTACGTATACTTTTTAAAACATTAATTTAAATATAGCTGTTTTTTTACCAGTTACGTTTTTTCTACTGTGTTGAAATAAGATATATAGTACTGGCGTGATGAAGAGTGGCCAACTTAAGTCATTGTACAGACCACTCATCACTCAACTACCTCAACGAGATTACGTTGAATACGAATGCTTTACCGTATCCCGCCACAAGGGATTGATCAACGCCAGAGCTCACCTTATCCTATTTTTTTTCTTTTTTGATTACCGAAAAATAATATTGTTAGTGTAAATCGCATTAGTAATATTTGAGGTAAAATTATTGTTTCAACATATAAGCTTAGGATAAAAACGCATACTTTTCATTTCATGAAAGGAAAAAAGAGGATTCTTCGTGTATTTGGTCAGGCTAGTTTTTTTTTTTAGTAAAAAAAGTGTTATAAATGATATTCACTGTTATACATTGGAATAAAAGAAGTCGTAAGCGATACACAGTGATATACAGATAAAAATTTCTGCTTATTAGTTTGAAGCCTACCTAATTTTAGGCATCATTTTCTACGATAATTCAAAAAATTGACTCAATAAGCTTTCTAATAATGCCTTTAAGCATACTGAGTTAATTGCAAAACTTGGAACCTTAGACAGGACATGAAGGTCCTTGAAAAACTCAGCACCATGAGGTATGTATGAACAAAACCATTATAACCAATCATAGTTGATAGAAACTAAATGAACACTTCTGATAATACCTTTGCTTCAGTAAGCGAATATTGTAAGCAAAAGTAACAAAATTTTTCCTAGAATTTCGCTCTGTACCTCATCGTGAAGAACTCTTTCAGCTTGAACTGAAGTAAGCTTAAGTTTGATTTCATAGAGCACACCAATCAATACTTCTTTAAGCTTTGATACATTTCACATTTTTCAGGAGATACTAAATTACGATATATTAAATTAATATAATTATTGTTCTTACAAAAACTCAATTCATATTATAAAGTTTTGACTAACATAATCAATCGAGCTCGCGCGTCAATTTGGAAATGTCCGCAAATGAATCCAAAACGTTATATATGGCATATCGAACACTTTTTAACATGAATTTGTCAATATTTTTATTATACATTAACATTATAAACCATATTTCAAAGGAACAACAAATGATCTATGAGTTAAGAAGAATTGCTTCGACGAGGAGTTACTTTATCAATGAACTATTTACTTGATCAAATTCTATGACTCCAACAAGCATTTTTAGAGTTCATCGAATCCTCACAAAAGGATTTATTCTAGCACTGAGACTGTTTATGTATTCTGAATTGTTAACTATACTATAATAATGGGTAATCTGTGGATAAGGAATAAGGAATGATTGAGGCAAATGTGACGTTGTGAAAAGGAAATGGTAGATGACAAATGAGAGATTTATAGTAAAATTCAAGATTCCCTGATTTCAAGTTAACTTTGTAATGATAGTATTCATGATTTAAATATGAATATTAAATATTCTTTTTCTCTTCCGATTCATTTTTTGGTTCTTCAGTTTCCTGAACTGTCGGCAATGAGCCACCACTTGGTGAATCTGTTTGTTCTCCTATTCGTGATCCACTGCTTGTGCTGCCTTTGATGGAACCTAAAGTATTGTTGAATCTATTGCTTTGAATTGTTCTATTCAACACCGTTAATACGTTCATACCTATAGAAGTTTCGGTCCCTCTAAAGAAAGCTTACCTTCTTCATGTAATCGTCGTTTCTCCGGATCTTCTTCTTCGATCACTGACAATTCATCAACAAACCAAGCAACAGCCGGTTTTGGTGATGTGGCCTAAGGCAATTTCAAGTTTAATAAAAAATATTTTATGTGATAAACGACATTGTTTCAGTCAATGTATAAAATACTTCCAATCTATTGCTAGCAAATGTCTTATTTACAAATATGGAAAGGTAATTCAAGCATTTTCCTCATATTATGTACTAGTAGCGTACCATGAATATTTTTAATAATAACTAACTAACGGCGTTCGGTGTTTTTGAGCCTCGCTCCTCATTGCTGGCCTTCATATCAGGTATTGACTTACTGTTACTGGTAATCGGCAAAACGTTTGGTGGCGAAACATTGTTATGGAAAGATTCACCGAAACGATCCAGTGATGAACAACTGCTGTAACTAAAAATTTTTAAATGATTGAGAACTATAATTAGTAAATACCTAACGAAAAATTCCGTAAATTTTTAACTGACGTTGATTTTGAGTCATGACCACCATTGTTGATGGCCTCAACGTTGATATCTGATACTCGTTGACTTCTCCATGGTCGAACAAATGAAGCGTTAGCTAAGCCTGAATTCGCTGATAAAGTTGCACAGTCAACAACCCCACGAGGATGACTTCCTCAACAACATCAAAGCGTCAATTAATGAAGTTTTCTTATAGTCCACAGCAATTGTTTTTCCACATTATTTTTTGTGGTTGCTTTTTTATGGACTAACCTGAGGAGAATCCAAGCTAAGGTGAGTGATAAATAATAGTTAGACCTTAATGTGAATCAATCTTTATGACTACTATCCGGAAGATATGTTTTCTGATCGAATTCAAGAAAAGTAACGAAACAGGCTGAGTTTCAATTTCTACAGTAACTTAACGTAGCTGATCAAATTGATTTGGTAGTATTTATTTTTTTAAGATTTGTTCGGTACTAATTTACTGAAATCGCAAGATTAAAGCTCAATGGTTTCTTTAGAATTGAATCATACGGAAAATCGACACGGCTATACCCGATAGCATTCTGGTCACAATGCTGTGCATTCACTTAGTATTGAGATATAATTAGAGACAACATAAGCTTTGGTCTTGATTAAACCCTGTGGGTGCGTCTATGCATTCATGTTGAACGAGACATCACAAAGGAAATGCTCTACACAATGACTTGAAGCTAGCCGTCTATGCCAAGCCACTACTTCTTATCTTTCCAAAATTTTGTGGCAGAAATCGTTCGGCACTGGAGGAATGAGAGTTTGATTAGCCTGACGTGGACGAGAACATGCGTACATCGATTTCAGTTTGTATTTTACTGCGGCACGCCCTACCACTGCTCTAGGCGATAGTAAAAAGTAATAGCTTGTTAATAGGCAAATAGAATTGTATCCGTGGTACAACATTTTTTAATAGTTCAACTTACTAGATTTTCTCCGGCCTTGCATTCTTTTGAACATTTGCGATATTCGTCTGCTCTGATTCAAAAATGAACCGGAAAATCCTGTAGAGTCGCATGATACCGAGCTACTAAAGCGGTATAGTTTTCTGCCTCAAATCTTGTCGAAATATAATCAAATTATCAGTAAGTGATTGAACTGTCGCCTACCTGTTTTCTTTCATTTTATCTAATCCATATACCGGTATCACCTCATTGTTCTCAAATTCACCTTCCCAATGAGAAGAATGTGAGATCGTTCTTCGACGTGGTCGCATCATAACCGCGTCATCCTCGGTATTCCTGTAAGTGACATGAATGACACTCAACTATTTGGGAGGACCAAGATATAGATGTGACTTATTAGTAGAGATTTTTAGTTGAAACAGTATTAAACTCTATAAGAAAACATAAATATTACGGTATATAACTTTTTTACCTCGTACTTAGACGTGACATCTCAAATAATCAGATTAAGCTTAATTTGCATACGAAGATAATTATATTTTTCTTTCCATTTGCAGCAGTTTCATAGGTTACTAATTAATTCATATTTTAATCTACTTTTATATTGTCAGATTTCGCTTTTATGACAAATTAATGTTTAATTTTACAATTTTTCTTTATTATTTCCTGCATTAAACACCTCACAATTGTCAAATATTGAGGTATAATGAGTAACCGCTTACATATCAGCACAGCTGCCAACTTGTGGATTAATTGGACGTTGTGCACTTTCGATAGTGTACAGAGGTTCTGCCATACTGTCCTCCCAAAATTGATCTCTTACCATAACAGGAAATCGATCATACGTTGTATCAACAACATTGAAACCGACCTATGAAAATCATATAATCATATCGTAAATGATTAATATTTATGAGGATTTTGAGGTTTGTTTATACCATGAATTTTTAATATTCACCACTATGTTTTTTTAATATTTACGATTTCCTATATCCAGAATAAAGTATCCCTTCATTATGAAATGAAATTCTTAACTAAGCCCTCAATGTAAAGGTGACTTACCTGTAAGTTACGATCCAATATCCAGTTACACTCAAAATCGTCATCGTCCTCACCCAACGGATTCAGTAGCACTTCAGCTACCTAAGAATTCTCATCAAACTCATTCGGAACATTAACAATAAAAAGTAAAAGTAAAAAGCGATAAGCAACGTAAAATCTAAAGCTGTGTAGAAAAAGCATATAAGTTTGACGTCATTTTGCTTCACTGAGGCTTAAGCTTCCATGCTAACCTCCTCCAAGAACCGATTACGCTGCTGACAGTACAAAGTTAATTACACAAAGATTTTTTTCTTCTATTCTACATAATATATGAGACCGTTTGCTCACAATTCTTAAGAAAGGCCCGTCAAAAAGCATCGCCAACTGTAATGAAGGACAACGGACCATTTACTCTATGCTAAAACACTGTTGAAATTTGACTCACTTCGAAGAAGATAATAAAGTGGTGAATAGACTAATGATGATTGTGAGACCTCTCTGAGGCCCTCTACACGATAAATATAAGGCCGATTATAGACAAATGCTGTATATTACTTTCTATATTTGTAACATTAAGTCAAAAAAAGTTTCTAATAGCAATTTTGTTCGCTTTTTTTCCTATACGAAGTATCAGTTTCACGTGAATTTCATATGAATGTTTTTATGCGTCAGCATTCGATAAAGTTGAAATACCACCTACTTTCATCCAACCGACAAAGAAGACGAATTGTAATATCGTCATTATCGGCACGTACAGATCAATCTGACAATTTGAAAATATCGTGAGGAGAAAGAATGGAGTAAAACACTGAAGAAAACAAGAGTGTGATATTCATACCGTCTCATTAGCGTTATTAGCTAATGTTCTAGTTGGATCAGCTCTCAAGTACTGTCTACCCATCAGCCCTACGGCAAAATAAGAACGAACCGCCAAATGTACAACCTGGAAGAACAAATTTATTTTGTTTTTTCGCATTAGTATACATGAATATTATTGATATCATTGTTGATATCTTTTGAACACTTCGAGGGAATGCATACAGCAAGAAAAAAAGAGATTGAGGTCCTATTTCTCGTTCAGAATTACGACTCCTCATCGTTAGTTATCACGTTTCTACTGGATATCAAACTGCAGCTTGTAAATGTGGTTTTGCTATCTTCTTTAATTTGCCCGAAATGAAAAGATTATCCGTATTTTTTTTAGGAATCCGTTGGAATGTCAATGAATGGAGGCAACAGTAGGCAAACTACCCACACAGAAGGAAATAATTTTAGGCAAACTTATTTTGGATGGTGACGGAAAAGCTTAAAACAAATTAGGATACCTAAACTTCAAAGATCACTTAGCCAACAGCTTAAACGTTCCGCGAACTAAACGCTATTATAGAAATAATTTCTTCAGTATTTCTAGAAGACTCGATAAATACCTGTGTGTAAACGAGTGGTACAGGTACCCAATCGTAGAGGGTCAGACTAAGCACTTGAACACGATATTGCCGTATTTTCTGAATAATGCATGATGATCATCGCCAGTATGCTATATATAAGCTAAAGTAATGAGGAAAACTCAACCAATCAATCAATAAATTAATCAAAAGAAACCTCACTTCCATAAGATCCACATAGATCATCTCACCAGGTATTCGACCTTCTTCTCTAGCTACTCGTACCAAGCTAAACACCCAATTCATTGGTACCCAATATTTTGGTGAATTCGTTACAATTGAGTCAAATTCCTCCAATTCTTTTTCGGTCATTAAACCTAAAACAAGAATTGACCAAATTTTGTACTGTAAACTCATCAAAATATGCATGCTGTACTGTAAACTAGTAAATTATTAGAAATACGATCAATATAACTTGGAGAAGTTCTTAAGAGGACAGAAATATTCGTTTTATAATTTTTTTTTGATCTCTGGAAAGAGGTTACGGTACAATCGTAAACAATCGTAAACAAATTTACGAAAAATTTATTCTACAATTTAGCCGTAAACATTAGTGTGCGAACAGCAATTTTTATTTCTGCTAAACCTCAACAGATTTTGCACAACTTTCGTAGCTGATTTGAAAAACAATGATTTTCTATAATGACATGGTTTTAATATCCCCTCATCTGATTTAACCATGAAACTCGAGGTGTCATATGAAACCTAAACCCGAATTTCTCAAATTTTTGGTTTGTTGTGTGACCGATTGCATTGTTGAGGTCACTACTTTGTGACCATACAATGGTTTATTTATTTTTAGTGTTCATACGCTTCAGTGTTCGAACATGCAAGGTGGTACTCGGGTTTGAATACTGGCTGCAACTCAGTCATATTTGATATCAAAAACTGGGAGCAAGATCAAAACGTTTTAAACATCTCCATGCACAGAAGAAAGAAGAATGGCGTTTCCCTAGATGATTGCCTGAAGAAGTTTCAGAAGAATTACATCACTGATAGAGCTGCATTTCAAGCTACCAGTAAACGACTTATGTAGTCTTCCAAGAGAACACTACATTAAAGGCATATCCTTAGTTTTTTGCGAATTTCCTTGATCTTATTCCAATCAACTAACGTCAAAAGGATATGATAGCTTGGACGGTTTTAGTGAGGAGTCGAACTAGCGACATGGTGTACACCACTACAGCACCTCTAATCACCGCGCTACATGCATCAGAAAAGTATTATATCCAGTAATATTTTTTAAATTTCTATCAACAAAAAAAAAAATGTTCACATCCGCCAAAAACAAAACCTGATGTGACGAGGTGATTCATTGTTGGAAATCGTTTTTTGACAGCAGATGAAACATCACGGAACACAATAGCTTGGGTGAGTACTAAATACCGTATCAAAGTACGTCGAATTAATCGTGCTCGCTCGTTTGAACCACGAACGTACTGCGCAATCCATAAACATGGACTGAAATATGTAATAGCATTGATAGTCAACAAATACCTAAAGGTGGTTAAAAGATTTATGCACACATTGAAAGACAGAAAAAAAAAGTTGTGAGGGTTCAGTTACTGTATCTATAGCAAAAATCGATAAAGAGGTTCAAAATGAACATTCACAAATGTAGTCATAATACTGTAATGAAACTGATATCCAATAATATTAACTTGGAAGTATGTCTCTGTTTTGTTCATTTATAATTAACATTAATATGACATAGCATAATACTGAGGTTAATATCCAATATAACTAGAGAGGAGTTCACCTTTTCTCCTCATTTTTTTAATGAACATTCAAAAATACAAGAAAAAGAACATTGATGAGGTCATAGCATGAATTTTCTTTTCGCATACTAGTACTCGTTGTTTTGTCAAGTTCAACAGCTTATTGATAGTCTAAAGAAGTTAAAGTAAACAAAAATGTTAAAAATTTACTACCATCTGTTTGTATAAAAAACTGTGTTCACATAAAGGTTATGGTAACAAATAGTAAATCTAACTAATAACAAAGTGTACTGCTTTCACTTTGTGTTACCGTAATACATCCAAAATGTGACATCATCAAAATAATGTCAAGTTACTACTTAGATTGACTGTCGTACAGTTTTTTTTTACAGATTTTTAAAATTTCTATGTTTCATAGAATGCTTCTTGTAAAGAAAATATGTAAAGACTAGCACTAGTTCCGTTGAAAAAGCTTGAGCGATCAGATTCTTTAAATCATAGGACATCATCTTCTGGAGGGTATATCACAATAGGAACGTTGAAAATGAATGGTGATGAATGGAATGGAATGTGAGGATTTCATTATACACATCTGATTGCTATCATCGCTCAGAAGAAATCCATAAAAACGTACGTGTCAATCCAACCGATATTCTCAAAAATTTGCCACCATCTGGTAAATACAGCCGATACATAAAAGCCAAGCATGAACGTGATTGGAATAAAAGATGAATACGTGTCAAAAAATACACAAAGATCTTCAAAAATTCTAAAAATAATATTTATTAAAATCGAATTGATAATGAATGAACGTCGAAGAAAAACATACACTCGTTGTGATTTTGTTAGTATTAACCTGTACAGTATACTTAGTGAACCATACAGTATCAGCCATACCGTCAATTCAGCCCATACCGACTTCCATATGGAGCCCTAAAAATGCTTGAGTTACACAGAATAATAAAGCTTTACAGTATTAGCTGTGATTGTGAACAAAGATTCAGGAAGGTTTATCAGCCTTATTTTTGACTTACCGTATAACCATCATAAATGACAAAGTCCGTAAGAATAACTGAAAACAAATCAGTACAACGATCAATGGTAGATTGCACATTGCAACTATTCAAAAGCGTAAATGCTTCATGTTAAGCTTTATTCAAATTAGTATTGATTTGACGAAAAACTACATGAAAGAATCGCTAAACATTCCTCAAAATATTGATTTACTTTGCCCTCATATATAAGCACATAATTTATATTCTTCAAGTGATTGATTTTCTAAGAACATGTGCTTAATTATTTTGTAATCATAGGAGTTTGTTCCATAACAGTTATTGTTTGAGAACTCACTTTCAAATGAGAAATGAAAAGCAGATGTCACAGGTAACGAGGTGAAAAACGATGTGGAAAAAATTTAGCGCGGAAAAATTCAATAGTAATATTGAAAAAAAAATTAGAGGGGAAAAAATGCTAACCTTCCATCTGAATAACATTCTATATAAACAAAAAACGAAGAATTTGCTACATCCAATGAATAAGTGACAGTCATTATGAGGAAAAACTTGTGTTGACTCTGAAAATTAGGCTAATTAATAACCTCAAGTTCAACTATTCAGTTTATTTACTTGTCTCGGTGATATGCACAAACAAAACAACAATATAAATCTTAGCAAATAATAAGATTACAAATTCATTTGTAAATATAAATACTATGAATAGAGAAAGGGCCATATGGGAATACAACGCTCTGAAATCAATCAATCTATAAAGGATAATATTTTTCGGAGGTTGATCGATAAATGTAAACGACTTGTTCGTCTATTCCTAATAGATTGACACTGCCGTTTGATGTATTTGTACGGCAGGTAATACAGTTCCTCCCTTCCCTCACAACAGTTTCCCACCTACTTACCCCTTCCTTTTTTGAAACTCTTTAAACTGAATTTGAAATCAAAATGCAAATTTAGGAATAGTGATGAATTAGATGCTAAGCCATCCAGCTTATAACTAAGACTTGCCCTAATGACCTCAATCTGCAGAAGGAAATATATCCAATTTTATTCCTTTATGTGTAGATACCAAATTTTTAAAGAATACGCACTGAAGGAAATATGACCTAAGAAATTCCGATTTATTCTTCAAGCTTTTTATTTTTTTAAAACTTTTTATTCTTATATAAATGAACTACAATTCGTATTAGATACTCACACTCCGGAATGAGGATGAGTTCAGTTTCATCCAATAGAGTTCTATTGGTATTCGTTATCCATAGGTAGTTATAATTATACATATAAATAGATATGAATAAAGCTAAGCGCTAATTTGAAGCGAAACTAAAGCCAACATGTAACTTAAGGATAAAATATTCTGAATCCATTGTTTAATATTGGGATGATCCATTATTAATGGTCCACATTGGTTAAGTCACATACTTTACATATGCCGAAACAATCCTTTCAACCTCACGGTACTTTCGACAAGAATAATTTAGTTTGTTAACAAAATGTGAGGGATTCCTCACTTCTACTAGCTATGCTGAATTACCTCAATTAATGAAAAACGTAGTATTTAGAAAACTCGATAACTATTATGACTCCATCGTTTGCCAAAAAGTTAAGGAAACCTATAGAGGCAAGAAATTCCATGCGATACCAAATATTCGATGACGTATTTCAGAAGGTTTTCATCGCTCAGAAGAAAAGTGGACTAGTTCGTTTCAATAGTACTTCCATATTGATTTTTTAGGTATTAAATGCACTATTACACTGAAGAATAATAAATAGAACGATGTCAGTTTTATCAACAAAAAAGAAAGCAAAAGAAATGAAAGTATGTGAAAACCATGTGAACCGACCATATCAGGGTGATAAATCATTTCAGAAACCGTCATAGTACGTTTTTCATGCTGATGTACTGACTGGTGCTGTCTTATACCGGTCTGTAGACCGGATATCTAAAGGCGCGGGTTCGAGTCCCGCCTGAGGTTCTAAGTTTTGCAGCCAACTCAGCATCAGTAGCGATATTATAACATTGCAGTAGTATTAAAAACTTCATAACTATCAATATATTGAATGAATGAAGAGGAAAAATAAATTTTCAAAACAGAGCAAAATGAGTGATGCAAGAAAAGCTGTAGGTTAGCTGAATGTCCTTATGAATGTAATGTATTCAATACATATTACATGTCACCATACATTTCAAAAATAACTGAATAACAATAACACACATTACAGCTCGACAATTTGAATGAACACTTTTAAAACATTGTTGTTTAGTATTTACTGAAAAGGAACGAAAGCAATCCCATCGTTGTACGATAACGTAATGTGGATGTAAATAACAACATCATAACAAACAACAGCATTTGTTCTCCTGAATGAACACTGTACAATGTCTTACTGTAGAATTTTCACCAATTACAGTAATCATTTAAGTTGACAACGTGTTTTGAGTTTCTAGAAAAAAGAATAGTTTGCGCCAGCTATTAGTGAGTTCTATTAGCAAACTCAACCAATTTTTTTGAACGAAAAGCTTTTAATGTAAATTTTTAGACAACTGACATCACTTCGCTAGACAAAATACCACCATTTCATGAAATTTCTACGTACCGTATAGAGAAAATACAGAAATGTTCCTGTAAAACTTCCTATTCACTCATCATAAGAACAAGCTTAATGTGAATTTGCTTATGAAATTGGGAAAAGCAGAAAAAAAACAAAGCAAATGAATAGACAATAATAATAGTAATGGTTGTGATCATTGAAAAAGAGGTCGAATTTTTCACACCTTCATGAGTTAGTGAGTCAAGAAAATCAAAAAAAGTTTGACACTTGCACTTGCATTCTTCTTAGAAAGGCTCTATAAGTTATTTAAGCTAAAGGAGAAAATTGAGAGGTAAAAAAAAAGTGAAAAAGAAAAAGACTAAAACGGAAGGGCGATAAGGCTCTATAAAGAATTCAGTTCGTTTTCAATCCGATTATGTCACGATTTCGTTATTGAACTTACAGATGGTTGATGTTTTAATACAAAACGAAACTGGCTAATTTGAATAAAATTTTGAGGTAAAATTTCCTATAGAAAAGGCTATTAAAAAGTTTCCAACACATTGAAGCTTCAGTATCTTTTGATAATTAGAAAAATTGTTAGTCCGCTTTGTTTTCTTGAAAAGTCTCCTTAATTCTCTCTTCAAGAAAAACTTTATCGATTTTGTTTACTTTGAGCAAGCCTGAAAACAAACAATTTTGTAAGCATGCAATTTGACTTTCACAATACATTAAGAAAAGGAGAAACGTGGGTACGGTCACTGCTCGGTAGTTGTTAGCTGAAGAGGCTAGAGGGTAGCGAGGGAGAATGATTAACTCACAAAATCAACAACAATTGTGATTTCTTCAAAATTATTTCTTAATGCTAGTTTATATAAAATGCCTTAATTTTTAGTTTTATTTATAATTATCCTCATTGTTTTAAGATATGACGTAATATTTATTGCATATTCGATACATTTTGATAAAAATACAAAATAAAAATAAACAAAAACAATCAATGTTTTTTTGAAACGTTAAATTGACTGTTGATAGAAAAAAAAAAACAGTACTCTAATTGATTTTACTTGTTGGAAAGATTTTTTACAAAAATTTCAATTACACTTCATCAATTTAAAATTACTGAAGGTGTTTTTTTTTGCTTGCTGTCAACTTAACAATCAAATTTAATGTTCATTTAATTAACGGCATAACATTGGACGATCATAAAAAGCATAAACGATTGAATTTCTTAAAACGAATATAGTAGAAAAGTATAGCGCAATGGTTAAAAGTGTCGCAATGATGTGAAGGTTCGAATCCGCTCTGAGGTTAAACACGACTTCTATCTAACACAGGTCGATGAATTTATGCTAAGAAAATTCAGGAGAATATGCAAGATCGAACTAAAAAACATTGTGCTCTTTGCTCAATCAATAAACTGCTCATATTCGGAAGTCTTAGTTTTCAGAAGAAGCCGAAAACGAAGGCTTATGTCAAATGGCTGGTGATTACGGTAAAGGAATGAGCACACCGTAGTACATCGGTGTAATTAGGAGTTAATTTGATTCCATAAGACAATAGATGTAACTCTTCATTTTTGTCAATACTTTTTTTTGATATTGTCAAGGGAAATTAATATTTTTATATTTCATCTTTTATTTGAACAGATCTAAAACAATGATGCGAAGTCAATAACAAAGCTTAGGTGCCGGAGGTTTTTTTCCGCTGATTCACTTGAGTTCTCGACTCAGAGCTCACTGAGGATATCAGAACACCATTACAATTATAAAAAACATATAAAAAACTTATAAAAAATCTTAAGTAAACTCTACTAGTTATGTAATCTCTATGCTACAACGCTACACTTCTAATGCTATATACAGGTGGTAAATAAACATCCTATTTATTTACTCGTGTGCTTCGACGACTCGTCTTCACCTAATGCATGAGTTCAAGGACATTTCCTCTCTTAGAGTTCCGCTGAGTCAGTTTGGACATCCTTGGAATCTCAAATACACTCTACTGAGACCTTATCAGACCCTCACCATAAATCAAAGGAATATTACCTCTTCAAGGGTATCTATATGGAAGTAGTGGTTGCTAATAATAATACTAATGAGAAGTATTGAGTTAAAGTTCTTAATGAGGTAAAGTAGTTACAATAACAAAAAAACTACCATTTAAACCACTACTGAGAATTAAATTATTATCGTTTTCCTTTAATCACGAAAAATTTTCACTTAGTTATTTGTTTTTTTTTCGTAAACAATCAATCGATTGCTCAAAAATATCGATTGGAAGCGTTGTTGCGAAAATTTTCATAGCTTTAGATTTTCCACGTTCCGTTTGAAGGGCATACAAAATTTGTCACGCTGATGTTTTTCTGACCCAATTTTCTCACGTTATCGATGTCGATTTCAATCATAAGAAAAAACTGTTTACTTTTTACTTTTATTTTTTTTAAACATATAAACATTTTTTAAAGATACATCACTGAATTACAGTACCATCCTTTTACTACTGTAAAAGAATATACCGTAATCTTCGATTGAAGGCCACATTTTTCTTTAGTGCCTAAAGAGAAAACGAGTACAAATATTTCTATCTTTTGATCTGAAGTCGATCTCAAAAGTGTGATCACTTAATTTCCCTCAGAAAAATTTACATTTTGAGTCCACAATGGTGTTAAATTTTGATTATAATTGAAAGTTTCGATCGAATCTATGGAAAAAAAATCAAACGTTGTTGATGTTCATCTTCTGAACAAGCGGAGTTTAAGCTTAAATGTCAAATTATAAAATTGGGAGATTGTTTTTGACTTTTCACTTGTCATTAGGTGAATGTTTATTTATGTTTATTTTTAGTATTTGTTTAATTCCACTGCATTTCAAAATAAAAATGTTTTGCTAATGAAAATAATTTAAAATGTTATGACGTCATTATACGAAAAACTAGCAACAATAATGAAATGGAGTAGAACAATTGAAATCTGTCAATGATTTCTGCGAATAGCGAAACGTTGACGATGTAAACGTTATCGAAAAGATGTGTCAAATTGGAAAATTTTTCAATAAAATTAAGGAGTCATATTGAGGTTTGATGAGGTATGGACATTATAATAAAGCATTTTATGGAGTCTCGTAGAATGTCTTCTAGAAAAGTTGTTGTTCACGGTTCTTTTTTCCTACAGTACTAAGAAAAAAAGAAATGATCGACAAGATGATTTATTTTCGCTGTTGAGTTTAAAAGCATCCTCAGTTTCATAGATGACAATATTTCAAGCATTTGGTGATCAGCAAGTCGAATCCACAATGATAAGTGATTTGATAACGAGGAAATGGACAACCGTGACCATGTGAACGAACGATCTCACAACACGTCAGAAGATGACGTCAGAAAATCAAAATGTTTCTAGAAACGAAACGTTCAACAAGCAGTATACTGATTGATCAGTAGAGAATATTTCTCCCGACGACAACCGGTAACGAAACGAATTCGTTTGTAAAATCGAAGAATGAGAATACTTCTTATCTAATTTGTCGAATACAACAAACTCTTCAAACCTCATCAATGAGGATGCCATTAAATGAGTCAAAATTTAAGAACAGTGATTTTCGTGTGGAAGTAAAAAATCTATGTTGATGAAATAAATCTATAAAATATAAAAAAATTATTAACACTTCCGATTTTGTTGTTCTGTTTCATAGCATCCTATCGTATGCGTAATTTATTATTGCAAGTTTAATTCACAAAAAAGTGCAGTAATATTTTTATTAGTAGAAAAAAAAACAGCTCATTAAATTTATTGGGCGATCATTGACCTACCATATCATTATTTTTTATTTTTCCTGTCTTTATTTTTTCTTCTCATCTTATCAATCATAAATGGTTCATAATATCAAAACAATTAGCATTTTTTTTGTCATATAAGAACCTCAAATTAAATTACCACCACTAAATTACTGAGGAAAAAGTATTCGTGCGATGTTGAGTTCATTCTAGAACTCGCACAATCTTAGAACATACGACCTCAAATCGACGAGATACCCGATTCGAGTTTAAATTGAGGCTCTGAGTTATGTGATAGAGTCATCATCGTGCTGTTATTGATGATACCATTATAACGTGTTATTGTTATTAGAATAAATAAAAATATATAAAAGATGATTTGTAGAGGAGGAAAAAAAGTATGAAACCAAGAACAAGAACAAATTGGAGAACCAGTACACAAGCGAATAACTTTCTTAACATGTCGCCTGTCTTGATTCTGTTTGATAATTGATCATTGATTGATGTCATTGAGTTTCATGAATGAAAATTTTGTGAGCATTGTGAATTTTAATGCTTCTTATTAGTAATCAATAGATCAAATTAATGGCATTAGATGTTTCCTCGAAGATTAGAACGGGCAGAATCGGAGATGGATTTAAGAAAAGTGAGATGAAGCTCCGCTTTTCCTCCTCTAACTCGTTAGTCCCTCTTTTAGCTGCAACGTTATTTAGCAATCTTCTCATATGGTGAACCTAAAATACAGTACCTCTGATACAAAGATATTTATTTTACATAGATTATAAATACAATATTTTAGCATATTTTTAGCCTATTATAGTAATACTCATAAATTCATACGAATCTCTCATAGTTATTGCTTTCTCGTTAAAAATTTTGCATTTATTTCGGTTGAGGAAAAAATCACGCCAAGCCACTAATCCCGCTTAGCGAACTTTTTCAAAAATTCCCTCAACGTTTGCGGTGAACAGAAAAAAAAACTGACCTTCAACGAAAATTTCTGAGTGTATGGGAATTTTTTTTCACTAGAAAGAAATATATGCATCATCAAAGTTTTTTCCATGGACGCTTGAACCAAGCAGCTTCTAGACTCAGCTGCGTTACCTCAGGTGATGAAAGTAAATCGCCATACGAAAACGACTTTATGATTATTTTGAGGCCCAGGTAGATCTGAAAAAGGCCATTTTGATTCTGATGTGTTGAATTGCATAGATTTTTTGTACAAATAATTGCTTAATTCATTTAACTCATTAGACTGCTTAATTTCAGCTTTATTTAAGCGTGAGTTATATGTGATTATGAAGATACAAATTATATCCCTCATGTCATTTTAGCTGAAATGAAGCAGTCTAATGATTTTGAAGTACAAGATTTGCTGTTAACAAATACACTTCGGCCCGATTCAGGATAAATTTACAATCTGTCTGTAGATAAGACATCCAACTTCGTTATAAGCCTTTTACAAACTAACCTTGTGAAGCATGGGTGTAAAACACGGTGAGGTAAATCCTCCAAACAACAGTGAAACGAGTCGGATGTTTAAAATACAAAAAAAATAACCTGGTCTAAAAGCAATTTGACAATTTTCGTGGTTAACAATCCAACATCAGAATTCTTATGTATAACTTGAAGAGGAATTCTTGATAGAAGATCCCACATGCTGGAGTGAGTGAAAAGTTTCTCTAATGGATGATGCTCATACTCATTCTTTTATCACTATTCTGCACATCAGCTTATTGAAAAAAAAAACTTTCAGCTTTCAGCAAGCAAATTCCTTTTCATTGCCATGATAAGGACAGAAGAAATGGAGAGATCTATGACTAGCCCTCAGCAGTGAAATCGTTTGACTTTTCGTCCACTAGGTACTAAAATATGACGTAAGATTGAAGACTAGAAAAATTTCGTCGGTGCATAAAATGGAAGACTTCCACAGCTTCTCCAATTGCTTCTTTTGCGTTCTTTTTGCACTTCAAGCTGTCTGCTTCAAGGTGATGAAGTCAACAGCATAGCACCAGAGCTCATCAGGAGGGATGGGAAAATGGTTTGATGAACATACAACAGCATCGAAGATGTAGTTAAGAGGACAAGAAACCACTGTAACCACTTGAACTACCCTTTCCAACACAACGGTTTTTGATGTCGTAATTTATGCCTCGAAAACTTGCAGGCAAGAAAAATAGGATGGAGGATCACTAAGTGGAATTCAACGCCCTGTGGCAGAGATGGTGTTGAATACTTTCCGTATAGGAAAGAGTGGAAGTTCGACTGATGTCCGGGTTGACCTAAACGACACCGGGTTGAAGACGAATAATTCATTCACTTAACTTGATCTTATCTGATCTTTTATGTTGTAGATGATCAATATTATTTATATGAATCGTGCGACGATTCAAAAATGATGTGAGACATCGTCAAATGCAGGTCTTCTGAATATTATTTGACGGA
>KN716324.1:128062-138249 GCA_000816705.1 Dictyocaulus viviparus | reverse complement strand
GTAAAAAGTAGCGTTAAAAAAAATTTTCGTAAAGGTTAATACCAAGCGTTTTCCTCTATTCCTTATCCATGCTTAGACTTTGAGTAACTCAAATTTTTCAGTATTTGTTTTGACTCGTTTCGTGACTTAACGTTTTTCCTCATTTTAAATTTGCACTTGAACCGTAAATCAATTTTATACTTTTTTGATCTCGTCATATGCCTCTTTGTTTTTGTTTTTATATAAAATTGTGATTAAAAAAAAAAGAGTGTTCAACAAAAATTTATGAACCCTTGCAATCTTATAAGCGCATTAGCGTAGCGATGGGTTTCTTTGTTAAAGCCTTTGTAGTAAGCCTGATTTTGTAACTCGCAAGTTACCTCCAAAAATTGATTTCGTAACTTACAAGCTACCTCATATTATACAACAATAACTTTGATTTTTTATTTATTTACTCTATTTACGATTTCGTTACGGTGGAATCCTCTGATAACACTGAAATTTTGTTCATAATTACGAATATTTTGAAGAATACTAAAAACATTCACGTGTAACAAAATTACCAATATACTAAATATTGATTGATTTACAAATATTTGATCTTTTTGTTGTTTTTTTTGCTATTTCTTAATCTTTATGAAAATTTTCACGTTTTTTTTAAGCTTTTGCATTTGTTTTTTAATCACGAGATTCTTTTGAAACCGTAGTTTTAATTTCGTAGTTGTATAGAATAAAAATAATACACGAAAAATAAAAAGAGGAAATAACATTGAGAAAAAATTTTGAGGTTAACGTAAATAATGTTAAAATATTTGTTGTAAAGCAGAAAAAAAAGTAATTATTTGAGGTTAGCTTGATCTGTGAGAAAAAAAAGACCGTAATCCTTCAGAAATGAGTTAGGTTGTTTTTTTTTTCCTCTTTTCACAATACAAAACTGAATATGTTATTAGTTTCGTAGGATTAGATTCCCATTGTCCTCATATGTAAAATGATCCTTCTCCCTCATTCTTTCCTCTTTTCCGTTTTCTTCCACTAATCGAATAGAAATTTGATCCCGTAGGAAATTTTCAATTATCATAATTGCTTACTAATTAAAACATCTCAATGTAATTGAATATTTCAATGTTATTATTTTTCTTTTATAAAACAATTTGTGATAATCTACAAAGCAAAGTATACGCCTTATATCAAACTCAGAGTACAAACTCATTAAAACACGAGGTATTGTTGACTTGGTCACATTACATTAATTTTTAATTATCACTACGCCCATGACGCTGAATTAATCACTAAATACACAGCCTGAGGCAATAACTAAACCCACAACGCCCATGTTTCCCCATTGGTTTGCTACTGATTCCACCGAGTTGCTACTTTAATTGTCACTCAATGAATCACTAATTTGATTTATTAACTATTAAGTTGTATCTGAGGCAAATTTTCAGCTGATAGAAGATTGGTGATGATAACTAAATACTGTAGGAACGGCTCATAATTTAACTAAGTTCTAGCTCATAACGAAAAGAGGAAAGAGCTCCGATAGGAACTCACAAAATGGAATGCGCTTAGTTATCATATCAAGTATCATATTACTTCTACTGATCAGTGTGATTACCATTTAACCTTATAAACTTAATAAATGGAGGAATTTTCAAAGCCGTTTGAAAGCTGACACGCTCTGAGATTCGATTTTTTGGAAGAGGAAAAATGACGAGTCAAAAATAAAAAACATTTGAGGTATGGTCGTTTTATGCTTTCTCAATATTGGCTTAATATTATCTTAAAATTGTATGACAATTTTCCCTCATCGCTAATCATATAAGGCAGAAAATTTTCATAAGAACAGATTTTATTCACTCGCATGCTTCTTCTTAAATCGGCATCAGAGTTTTTATAATGAAGCGTAGATCAAAGAAAATGTTTTTAGATTGAGAAATTTTTAAAAATCTATCTCGATAACACTGCTATAAACATAGTCGTTCCTATCCGTTAGGCTACACGCACATTTTCCTCATAATATCACTGAGGTGACGACTGATGTACGAGATGATCAGCCTTAATCGATTCACTGCTGTCTATCCTTACAGATTATTCTGAAATCAATTTAACGGTCCCTAAGGGATGGTAGATTTGATTTGCATCGGGATGGATTCGAACCTGCTCATCACTGCAGTACCTCATGCAGTTGTGCTACGCTACCTTTCTAATGATATTATAAATTAAATGAAGGTGATTTTTATGAAATTGACTAATTTCACGCTGTGTAAGCGCTCATAAATTTTGCACGATTATATTTTCCACTGAGGGAATGAGTGAAAAAAAAGAGGTCTTTTATAATCTAGGCCTTTAATTAAACCATGATTATAGAAACCTGATTAGAATTTTCTTTTCTCTTTTCAGTTTGTTACAGACCGCATTTAGCTAAATTTTTCCTCTATTTTGCACTCCGAGCACAATTTTCTATTGTTAAATCATTAGAAAATTTATTTATTTCACTCAAAAGATAAATCTCAACTCAGTTTGTTATTACGCTTATCGATAAAACTTCCACAAATTATCAACTTCAGTGTATTTTTTTCTTTTAGAATATTGAATGATTATGAACTCATTTGACTCAGTTCGATATTATTGAGCGTTTAAAACAACATTCACTGATTAAAGATCATAGCATTTGACCAGAATCTATTTCATTCTACATATTTACAAAGTATAAATGCTATCTACGGCTTATATCCTCTCATACCTCATAAGCTTTCTGTAATCCAAATGACGTCTTGTTTTCATTTTTCACTATTTTTCATTATGTTTTTCGTATTTTGATGAAAAGAAAAACAAACGAAGCCAAACAACTTGTTGTTCTACCATCTTTTTGAAAAGAAAAAAACATTCAATATAACATAATTTTAGTCGCTGATATGCTAATTATTTCACTTCTTTGAGGTTAATGGTGAGTTTCTTTACAATCAAGTTTCATTCATAATATATTTTTCACTCAGCTCTTGGTTTCCAGTTACAAGCATCCTTTCACGTATCTTTTTCCTCATACCTCTGTTTTATCACTTCACACTCTAATTAAATTTTATCTAAATATAATGCATAAAATAATTCTATTGTATATTCAGGTTTTTGTCAGTAGGAAATCTAAAAAAAGTAGAAAAAATATCGATTACTTTGCTTTGTATATATATATATATTTATGAAAAATCGTAACGTAGCGCAGCGCAGTGGCAGAAGAAGTCACTGATAAGCTCAATATTGTTCACTCCTGTTCAAGCACAGCTCCAAGCATACCAAACTTTCCATGCTTTAATGACTGGTGAATTTTTGCCAGAATAATCTGGCAAGGTATGTAGAACTGTCTTGGCAGCAAAATCATTCCCTCAAGTCCCATCTTCGTAAAGAAATAGATTACCTCAATGCTTATGGTTATACTTATTATACATGTCCTTAAGGGTTGATGAGGAAGAGTTCAACGAAAAAATGACATGTGCATCTTCACACTATCGATAATAAAACAATAAGAATTTTCTGATTGCTTAATTACTTTTTTTTTTCTTTTGAATAGTTTGTTAGACCCATTGAGGTAAAAGTCGAGGACTTTTTTTTAATTAGAAAAAAATCATGGTTACCTCTTTCTTTCATGTGCATCATTCAATTATATCCGTATTAAAGCTATTAAATTCTTTTCAAGCATAAATGTACTTTTTAAATTAGAAAAAAAGAAGATTTCATCTTTTCTAATTTAACAAAATAGAGCATCATTTAATTCTAGAAAATTCTCTATCATTATAATAGAAAACTTTTCTATGATTTTACTTAAAACCCCTGAGGGACCATCTTAATTAACATTTTCTTTCTGTGTCAACTTAAAGTACTCGTTGTTGTAAAATTTATAAATCTTATAAAACTAATTATTAGTTTAACTATCAAAAATTTTCTTCGTGCTTTTTTTGACTCAAATGAATCAGAACGATAATTTATTTGAATGAAAACGTTGTAATTTATAAAGTGATTTCAAAAACCGGCTATCGATTAACCTCGACATTTAGAAAAAAAGATAACTCGTTGTTGTTTTTTCCCCCTAAGCACATACGAGGTTGTTAAACTCTCTTTATCGGAGTGGCTGACTTTGCGGCGGTTTTGGTTGCCTCAGAGCACGGAAAGATCAGGTTATCCACATTTCCGTCATTCAAACACCTCAAATCCTCAAACAGCGAAATTTATCAAACCTATGAAACATTGATCACTCGATATACTCACAGCTTTTCAATGAGTTTTCTACTTTATAAGTCAGGTTAATAGTAATCACATGAAACTCACATGAACGGACAGTGTAGCTTATTTATCAAACAACACTCTTTTATGCTTTGTCATATTATGTGTGACCTCAAAAGATCCCTCCCTCTCTGTGATTCATAATTGATCTCATGGAATTTATCGAAAATACCTCAATAATTTTTCGAGATTTTTGGTTATAATTTAGTATTCAGTAACTTTTAAGCTTTTCAATAAGTACTTTTCCTAAATTGAATATTGCATGAGTTATTCTTTAGGGTCTAAGTATATTATTCTGTTCGATATTAATAATTAATAATATTATAAGAGTATTATATTTGTTATGACTGCAGTTCATATGATTTTTTTCTAATCAAATTTACATTAAATATTTTCCACTCTTCAGAATCGTAATAAATTATGTGTAGTAGCAAAAATATAGAATGTTTTAGAATTAAGAATGTCTAAAATTTACTAAACTAAATAAGAACCCAAAAAAGTTTCTTAGGAGCGAAAGCTAAAGCAGAAGCGGAAGGAAAAGCTCAACAGATACGAGAAGAATACTTATTGATTTTTAGAATACTATGAAGTAGATATTTAATATTAAAACTATCTGAGATTTATTTTGAGTGCGAAATAGTTTCAAAAACTCGTTTTCTTCCGTGCCGTCTATGAACTTCCAGAATGAGGAAAAATTCGGAAGCGTAGATAAAAAAGAGGGAGAAAGATCAAAGGAGAACCTGTTTCTTCTATAATATTACCGTAATCGACGAGACTCATTGTATAAATAAGAACAAAACGACTTTTTTCCTCTTCTGTGCTTCCTCATTGCCATCATTGATTGAGGCTACATTTTATTGATGCTCAAATGAATGACAATAATTTTTGTGCCTTTAATTACAATTTCAATTAGTTTTTTTTCTGAAGTCAATATAATTTGTTAATCAAATTTCTCTACAGAAAAATTAAATAGCACGAGGAAAATAAGAGCAACCTCATCATCAAATTCCAACAATTGGCGTGAGAACAAATAAAAAACGTGAGGAAGTAGAAGGAGTTCATTTGAATGAACTACTTTTCTACCAAATAACAATCTACCAATTATATTTTGTTATATGTAATACTTGAGGGATGAGGTAGCGTCTATTTTTATTTACGATATTATGATAATAATACAAATTCACTTATTTACTTGCATTGTTTACCTAATATCTATATACTTCGTAAAATTTCTAACGCAGGACAAGTTGGACTAATTCCACATGAATTTTTACCTCAGCCTGTATTTACATATAATGAGGCTTTTTCCTCGATAAATTTCAGTTTCAAAAGAATTTTAAACCATTTGAAAAATGTCTTTAAAAATGTAATAGTTTATCGATATAATATTTAGAAATTCTCTAAAATAACACATTGCTTGGAAATGACAGTTAGAATATCGATCGCAAAAGATCAAAACATATTTATTCAATAGCCCACTACTGTGATAGAAACAGGAAATAAAAATTATGATTTTCCTGAAGACGTTTTATCCTATACGCAAAAATAAATATTTATTCGTGCTTTGTGATGGTGGTGAATTATGCGCAAATTGAGGATAATTTCCCTCCAATTTTTTTCCTCTTCGTTCACATACGATGCGCTTTTTTTTCAATCATTTTTTTTTTAGTCCGTTCACAGCAACGCGTGACACTTCTACGCTTTTTTGTAAATGACGTCTTCTTAAATCTGATGTCATTACAGTACTCTTCTCTCTCATCATAGAAAATACTTTTTACCGTCGACTAAAACAAGAATATTATAATGATTATAGTAATTGTCCCACACTCTGAAAAAAATTTCTAAGAAGCACTTTTCTACAGCCTCTTTATCATTGCTTCAAAGTTGCAAAAAAGCCTTAGGATCAATGAGGAAAGAAGTACGATAAAGAAGCACTCAGTCAATCTGAGCACTGCTTACGGCTACGATACAATCTGCAAGCTTATTGGTCTACGATATTCAATAGAAATCGTGGAGATAGCCTATTCTATATTAGGTTCGTAGACTCAATTATACTAATTAACTGAGTGCATTCATTAATTCGAATGACACTGGACAACTAATTTCACGGAATCCAACCATTGAATCATGCTGTTTACGTTGGCATAATGTCTTTAACCACTGCGCTATCAAGTGAAATTTTAACACTCTGACATTCACCATCACCTTTTTTTGTTGTTCATGTAGAATTTTATCCATTACAATGCCGTTCCGATAAGCTGAGCGATGGCTGGGCTGATCTTCTTGCTAATTTTTTCATTTAATGTTAACTACGGTAGGCTCCAATGGCTTGATCCATACAACGTATATTTCTGAGTTAATCGCAAAACTCGAAGCCGGAGGAATGACCCGGATGCATAACTCCTTAATTTTCGTCTTGGTCTGCTGCTGATTACAATATCGACGTCTTCACTTTGTGAATATTCAATGCTTCATCATTTTCTAGTGGTGAAATCTTAGCAGAACTCGAATGTGAACTAACTCGATGTGGCCAGAAAATCTTTGGGATGCGGGTTCGAGTCCTGCTTCAGGGTCCAAGTTATGTACCTAACTCAAAACGTATATTAATATTAAAGTTATAGTGAGGGAGAAAAATTTATCAACATCCTTATTTTCATTCATGTTTTAGATTTTATTCTGTTTTTTTATCCTCATCGAAAAAAATGAGGAAAAAAAATTGGATGGATTAAATGCGTTCATCTGAAACCATTAAAGTATTACAGTGGCTGTTTTAAGCTGTAGTATTATAAAAAATTGAATAAAATGTGTTTTTTTTTGTTTTGAAATTAATGTTTAGCGTAGTGTGTCCTCTTGAGTGCGTAGCGTTGAGTAAAACGAGGAAATTCATTTAGAAGTGGAACTCAACAGAAGACAAATTATAATTTTTCAACTATTTAAGCTTAAACATAGTTGATTTATTCCTTTTAACACTTAAACATTTTATATACTAAAATGTTAAGCTTTTTATAAAATTTTTTATAGCCTCAAATCCAATAGCACAGAATATCGATCGATATAAATGTTGATAAATAAATCGATTAAAAATTCCAGTACCAGTAAAAATCCAGTAAAAATTCCATTACAGTACCTTTTTTTAACTCAACAATATACAATCTTTCTTCTTTTTAGGGCGATTTATATTTATTGATCTTTTGTTTGATCTATATAATTATAGTGACAGTGGGAAATAAGTAATAAATATAATGAAAAGAAAACCATTTGTTAATAAGCCTAGTTGTTTTTTTTTTTCTCAATGAAAACTAAAGACGTATACAATTAGAATAATGTTATTTAATACAATAAAAATTATTTTTTTCTACATAAATAAACATTATAAAGAATAATTAGAAGAGAAAGATTACGGTGGATGACAAAATTTTCAATACACGATTTTTTTTATTTTTCCCTAATAACTTTTAGGGTTACGGTAAGAATTTTAACGTCTATTTTTATTGCTAAAGAAAGATTAGCAAAGATTAGTAACTGTTTACAAAACAATATAATTATAAACAACGAGAAGGAAAAATATTAAGTGCATTACATATTCAAGCAAAATCGAGGCATGGATTGTTGTTTTTTTTGTTTTCCTATGCGTTTTTTTTTCCTCAATATGCCCTTTTAAAAATGAGAGCGTGAGGTATTTTATATGATAGAGTGCAATCCATTCGTTTTGATTATAAGCAGGATAACGGTTGAGGAAGAAAATCGCGTTCTTTCTCTCCTCATTCTGAGTGACGGTAGCACAATTAATTTGAGTCGTTACTTTTTTTTTGTTTTCACTGAATGGAAATCAATTAAAGAGGTTTTCAAAAGTTTGATGAGAAAAAAAAACTCTATTTGATTTTTGCTTTGATAAATTTTGTTCGGTTTTTGTTGGATGTTTTTTTTCCTCACTAAATCTTATTAAATTTCAACAAGAATCCAACGTAATCTTTGGTATATCACTTTGAAAAGTTTTTCTCATTTTTGAACTACGACGTCTATTTTTTATTAATATTTGAATTTTCCTAACATATCTTTTTAAGTTGTCAATCGTTCACTTTGTAAAATTTAGTGTTTTAATTGCACAACAAGTTTTAATAATATCCATGTTAGCCTGGAGTAATGATACAAGGTAATATAAGCTTTAGTGATGATCAATGCCTTAAGGCAAATGCACCTACGCATTCGCATTCAACGCGACATCGTGGAAGCGGTTGAATGCGAGCCTCGTCTATACAGTGAGTTAAGTTGACCACTCTTCATCAACTCAGTGCAGTTCATCTTATCCACATTTTTCCGAGAGCAATTTGCAGGCCCAAGAGGAATGGATGCCTTGGTAAGCCTGGGTGGCGACTACGAACTGATTCGGGCATCCATATCACTGTTGCACATCTACCACTGTATGCCTAATCTAGAATGATATAATTAGAATCCAACGATACTGTTTAGTCATAAACACCGCTACCTCAGCCTTGACTCTAAACGTTATCTCATATATTTCCAGTCTATTGTGGAGCCGTTTGCACTACCGACGTTCTTCCTTTGTGCTTACTAAATGCCTTACTAATTGCTTGTTTTTCACTGATATTTTCCCTTTTCTACATAATTGCCTCATTTCGTCATTCTTTTCTTTCTTTCCTTTCATTTCTTCTGTGAAATTTGTTGACTGGAGATCATGAAGAATCATAAATTCTACGTTTGTGAGGCAGTCATAGAGACGACGTTCTAGTCGTGACTCATACCTCCAACTCTGCCGTTCTCCTGTCTGGAGTTCCACCGGCGTCACGGTCCAGAACTCTAGTTGGAATGAGTGATAATCAATTGATCTCGTTTTAATGATTTTAACAAGTAATTCATCAATTCCAATCACCTATCACTATATGAATGTCACTTTGAATGAGATGCGTGGAAAATTTCCGGATTCAACTTTTCTTTTGTAGAAAATTTTTGTAAAATATTCATAAATAAATGCCTTCAAGCAGTTACTTTAAGTATAAGTCAATTTTCTTCCTCAGATTACTACAAGACTTGCCAATTTTTCATTAGTTTTTACGTCGTCAATGATTTATTTATTGCTGAAGCTCATTAGCAAATGGATTTTCATGCGGAGAAGCCGAGTGGTTCATTTTTTTTTCGCTTTTAAAATGGTCATGTAAAGTTACGCTACCTAATATTTTCTACATTCGTCTGAAAAAAAAAAGACGTCTCAGTTACACAGCGAAGAGGAAATAATTGCTGAAGTGTAGTGATTAGGAATTTTGAGGATAGAAATTTACATATTACTCAACGTCGCCTACACTCTTTGCTAACCTCAGTATTTAGTTGTGCACTTATTTTTATAATAGAGTACAAATTTAAGTCAATCATTGTTTGTTCAAGCGACGTAATTGTCATGACGTTGTTAGACAATCCAACACCGTTCACGTCATGACAATTCCGCAGGTGATGACAGTTCACAATTTGTTGTTGATCTCATTGTGTTTAGTAAATTGAAATTAGCTTTCAACGAGGCTTTTGAATAAAACAATAGCTGTCCTCAATTTATGTAAATTTTTCCTTTTTCGATCTTCTGAATGTATTTTAAAAATTTATAAATGCATACAAGTCTTAGGTTTATTTTCTATCAAATATGTGATAATATAGTTCCGAATTTTTCACTAGAACTCAGTGATCTGCAGATTTCTTAGCAGAACTCAGTGATTAACCTCAAATTCTACAAAGAATAACATTTCTGAATACTTAATGAATATTCGTTTAAAAAAGTCTTGAATGAAGCAATATTGATCTAGAGGAAAAAGCTATGCTTAAAATAAGGGAAAACGATGGAGTGAGGAAATGGAAACTCATGATTATTGTAGATGAAAAAAAAAGCAATTTCTTAGAATTTTCTGATTCGTTGTCGTTGTTCATAG
>KN716324.1:107925-127962 GCA_000816705.1 Dictyocaulus viviparus | reverse complement strand
TTTAGGTTATTTCTATCAAATATGTGATAATATAGTTCGGAATTTTTCAATAGAACTCAGTGATCTGCAGATTTCTTAGCAGAACTCAGTGATCAACCTCAAATTCTACAAAGAATAATATTTCTGAATACTTAATGAATATTCAGTTAAAAAAGTCTTGAATGAAGCAATATGGATCTAGAGGAAAAAGCTATGCTTAAAATAAGGGAAAACGATTGAGTGAGGAAATGGAAACTCATGATTATTGTAGATGAAAAAAAAAGCAATTTCTTAGAATTTTCTGATTCGTTGTCGTTGTTCATAGAACAAAAAGAAAACACTATTCATATAATAACTACTATGATATCGCAGAAAGATTTTCGTTGTAATCTTTTTCGAACCTCGTTCCTCATTTCATATTTCATCAGATTTTCCTTTATTTAATAATCTTTTTATTCCCTAAATCCGCTACTATTTATTCTCTATCATTTTCTTGTCGATCATTCAATTTTGTGACGGCTAATCATCCCTCTCTCTCACTCATTTTTTTCTTATTGTACTCAAGATGTTGTCAGTTTTTTAAATATGCAGGAAAAACACTAGGAGGAATAGACTCGCTTCCTCTTCCATTATGTTTTCTGATATCATAACGTTATTATAACTTACATAAACATGTGTTGTGTTCAAACAAATATTTACTGTTTACTGTCCTCATAATATTTACTATCTCTTATGTTTCGTGTTATTCATTATAAGAATTTTTCATAATTATTATATATTTTATAATTATCCAATGACTCTAAGCAGTTTTTCCTCTGCTATTCTTATTTTTATTAGGCTTTCATTTATTATTTTCTAAAATATTCACTTATTACGATACTTATTACGTAACACATTGTAAATGTAAATGGATTTTATATGTATTCTTGTTTATTTTTAGTTATCAATGGCTAGAGGTAAACATAACTGCAGTCACATAAAAGGATTACTGTATGATTCCGTATTATTCGTCATACTGATTACTGTAACTCGATAAGCAAGAAACTGTACAGAAGCCGTTTAGTTGATAAAAACTTCAACGTTTTATCAATAAGTTTACAAAAATTTGTCATTTGGTATTGAGTTTATGCCTCAGGCTTACACTATTACATTTCTTGTTATCTAAGCTTCAATGAAAGATGAATCAGATTTTTCCTCAACACTCATCATTGTTGTGACAAGCTTCATATCACTTTGAATAATCAAAACACATAAAAAAAAACTTACTGTAATATTTGCTAGCTGCATAACTAAATGTGTCAAGTAGGTGCTTTTGAAGTGAAATCGCTTCAAGAAGAACAAAACTTAAGAGGATGTTTATGAGCGGTGAATATACTCGTAGCTAACTCGTCTGAATATAATTCTTATATTAAAAATACTTTTTAATTAGTCATATAAAACTTTAAAAGTCTAAACCTTTATTTAACATTCTATTCTAAACCCTTTCAGTCCAATGACTAACTCATGCATTATCATTTTCCTTGAAGCCTCCGTATTCAACATATTTGTATTTGTAAGAGTTCCTAGAAATTGAACATCTTGACTGTTACCTTGTTTAGCAATACTCGACGTTGGTAAATAGTGTTTTATTGAAAGGACAATACAACACAGAAACAGGCTCACGTTCCGCAGAATCGCCTTCATCAGCCTTCATTTACAAATGCCGATGTTAAAGGATAGCCGATTTTGGAAAGCTCCTAGAAATTTTTAGATTTCAAGGTTTCTTATTTTATAGAGTAAAACGAAAGTTTCTGCATTCACTACAATGAGTTTAAAATGTTCTCAGACATTTGAAACACACCAGTGAGGCTTGAACGATGAGGCGCAAGTCTGAACATTTCTCTCTGGTTCGCTTCCTACACCAAACCTACCTGACCTGCAGTTCTTCCGCAGTGGCACAGAAAAAGAAATCTAAAAAGATAAGCAGCGATGACTAGATAGCGAGTGATTACTGTATGGATGGTTAGTGGATGGTTACTTGGTTACTGTATAGATGAGACTCGCATTCAACCACCTCAGTGCTTCCTGTTGAACGCGAAAGCGTAGGCGCATCTTGCAACAGGGATTGATCAACCCCAAAGCTCATCGTATTCGTTTCTTACTAAAGAACGTAACTATGGTGATTTAGTTTCGAGTTAATCAATTATGTAAATTTGAAGCTCTCTTCTAATAATGAGTTTATAACTCTGAAATTATACTCTGTATAAGAAAAAAACATTAAGGAAGTACGTGATAGTAGAGTAAGTTTAGTTGTTATTCAGCCACAGTACGTCTACAATTGATCAGGACGTTCTGACTTCTTCTATTCTTTGCTTATTAATAAAATTTAGTAAAATTAGGCAAAAGAAAATGAACGTAAAACTTATAAGGAGAAAAAATAGGAGTAAAATGAAAAATGTATATGAAAATCAAATTTTAATATGTTTAGAAACATTTCAACATTTCATATTTTTCTAAGCCAATTTGCGATTCAAAATTTTTTTTCTCACCTCATAAAAAAATAGTACTATTAGCTTTACGTGCTCGCTGACACTTTCCTCCTTACGATGAGGTATTACCGTACCTTTTTCATTTTTATAATTCTAAGTGAAGTGATTAGTAAGTGGTGTTCTTCATACTTTTAAGGACACTCTGCTGAAATTTTTAGATCAAAAATGAATTACAAGCTTTGTTTTTTGGCAAATAAATAATATTTAAAAAATTTAAAAAAAAAACTTGTGAAGTGAACATTTACACTACGGCAATAATAGCTGCTTAAGCAAACCCTATGCCGAAAATTATTCCAATTAAGCAAAATATTTTCTTACGCCTTAACTATGTTTGTCCTCAATACTCATTAAGTTGAAAACTTTCTTTTCAGCTTTTAGATCTTTTAAGGTAAGGTTCTTAAGGTCTTCCTTAAGGTATCTACATGATCAACAGCAAATAGTTTGTTCATGTTGAGAACTACTGACGTGTCACATTAGAGACGGTCAGAACGACGAATTGTTAAGAGATCGATTCAACAAAGCGTGATATTAAGAAATGATATAAGCTCAGATACTGATCAATAATCCTTGGAGGATTCGCCTTGCCATTCGTCCTCCTCATGATAAGGTAGAAGTGATCCAAAGCGAGCTTGGTCTATCGAACGTCTTGAGTTGACTACTGTCAAGTGACTCAGCGTTGCTTATCTCTCGAAACTTTTTGCCATCATATTTCACTCACATCGGCAATCAGTCTCGGTAGGTCTGAAGAAGCAAAGATGACCTGGTGAAAACTGATCCGAATCTGTCCATACTCTTGTAGTACCACCACCACCACTGTGCTACGCGCGGCCAAATGACATAATAACCATCTGGTAGTTTTGAAATAGGAATATTTAAATATTTTGAAAAAAAAAAAACAAAACAAGCACAATGAGTGAAAAATCAATCGCATAATAACGTGGTAGCTTTATGTTTATTTTATTTATTATAAGGAGAATAATTTATTCCCCACAACTTTTTAATCGTTAATTTTTAAAGCTGCCGATATTAAGCCCTCAATTTAAGACATAAAATTTATAGAATGTAATTTAGAAAGTAATTTCTTACAATAAATGAAAAAAGAAAAAAAATACGATTAGTTGAATGCGTTGCTAATTTTTCAAACTTTCTTAACGTGACTTTTTTTTGTGGCTTTATGTTTATAATTATTCAAATTCAATTTGAATATTTAATTCTCTATTCGATTAAAATTATTAGCAAGCTGAGCTTTTTCAGAGCATTTTGATTGTAGCAGAGTTATAAATTACTTATTTATTATTTATTCGTTGGTGTCTTTAATGACGTTGAGTTGACCGCTAAACCTCGCTACCTCAGGCGGCACTCGAATTCAGACATACAGACGTCCTGCCTACTGTGCCTATCGATCACACCACCGAGGCCCTTGATCTACAACAACTCAATCCTCTCGTTATACTAAGTGAGTATCTTCGTTGATGCTTAGACAGATAGTCTATTAGAATAAAAAACAAGTTAAAAATGTCAATTATTTTTTCATCTGAGTGTATAACCTCAGGCATATTAGTAAATGAGCATAATAATAAATAAATACAGTAACAAAAATATATATAAAAGTATTATATACAATAAATAATTGAAGAATAACAATAAAACCATAGCCGATAAGAAATCATTAATGTATACATGACGTAGGCAGTGTGATTTACATAATTTCCGGATTAAGTGATGAAATTCTGAAAGGATTGTGGAATTTTTTGAAGAGGAGGAAAAAAATTTAATCTTGTTGAGAATGATAATTTTAGGACGTAAATTGAGGCTAGTCAACACTTAGTGATTTCGGAGCTTAGGGAATAGTTCGATTCGCATGAATGCGAACAACTCCAAAACATGTTGACTCAGTCAAAGAGGTGCAATAACTTGAAATTTAATTAGTGCTATGACTCCGAATATGGTATTTAGTACTTCTATTGAGTTTCTCCAATATTACAGAGGTCATGAATAGGTAATCTTTCACAATAATGTTTGCTGGTATGTTTTAGGTAAAAAAGCTAGAGGCAATTGAGTTATTGAGTTCGAGTTCATTGATTATTATTGAGTTTTTTTTTTCATCATAATAAGTGTCGTCAGCAAAGAATATCGGATGTTTTGCAGAGCTCGACAAGTTACATGAAAAATTTCTAGCCAAAATCAAAATTAAGCAATTTGTATGCCATTGAATTATACTAATACCAAATTCTAACTATCGAGTGTCAGTTAACCTCAGCGTCCCTCTCGCTGTTTCTCCTTCAATCCAAGAAATGCGAGTTTGATATATAATATTTATGCCGAGGTCTCATTGGATTTTGCATTCATCAGTGCCTGGATTGACGGTACCAAAGTCCGCTCCTCTCCATTCCTCATTCTTCTTAATTTGCTGACTTCGCAGTGCAGAGTGAGGTTCAACTTATTCGAATAGAACGTCTATTTAATTATATTCTATTCTATTATGTCAAATGAGGACATTGCAAATTTTTCACAACTTTTTTTTTTCGATTTTTTTTACAAAACATTTTTCTCATGCTTAATCGCGTGCGTTTAAGCTGGTGCTAGTAATCTGACCAAAAATATTGTAAACGTTCTAAATTTAGAACGCGAAAAATTTAAAAAACATATTTTACACTTGAAATGTATAAGAGCAAGAAAATTAGCATAAAATTAAACTCAAAATGATATATAACATATTTAATGTGAGGGAAAAACCTCATGAAATATGACTGCCTCGATAAATGTCATTTTTCACGTGATCAATTTCTAAGAGGGAAATTTAGAGCGAGGAAAAACAAAAGGCTAATTGAAAATATTAGTTAAAATAAGCAGTTCTATTATTTTAGTGGTTGAATTTTTTCATGTGATGTTGAAAATAGTTTTTTTTTCGTTTTATTTTTCTTTTTAGAGAATTTTTGATGGGCGGTGCTTTATAGAGATTTTTCTACAGCACGCTTCATAGAAATTTCTGGAAAAGCGTATCTTAAATTCACACGTTTTTTGAAAACTCTAAGATATCTGACGAGAAAAAGAAAACCTCATGCATTCCTCCATATTAATATTAATTTGATTTCACCTCAAAATTTTAATGAATATCTAATCACAATTGAGGAATTTTTTCGTATAAACTAGTCTCTTTAGAGATGTCATTAGTTCAATATGAGTTCATAATGAATTCATTGTGTTTATGATGAAATGAGTTCAGTTCAGTATGAGTTCATTGTGAGTTATGAGTTCATCGCATTACATTTCTCATGTCATTTAGTGGGAAAAAAATTATTACGATCAGAACTGAATTAATGAAACGATAGATATTTTTCTAATTGAATTTAGTGCATAAAAATTTCACACCGAGATTTTTCTGTCCGATTGATTGTCGACGAATTCCGACGAGAAAAAAAAAGCTTTTTTAAACCTATTTGAAAACTTTTAAATAGGTTTATTGTTATTTCTATAGGTAATTTTTAAATGACGATTGACTTTTTGTTTGGTTTCTATCGTGAGTTCTTAGACGGCGTTTTTTTTTCCCGCGTTCCTCATGAGTTAGTGCTTTTTATTCAACCACGTAGCCGTCTTATTTTTCTCTCGTTTTTTTTTTCTGACGAATATAAAAGAACACTTAATAGAAATCGATTGCCAGCAGCTGGTTTTTTTCCAAGAAATAAATTTAAGATACCATCCGTTAAACGTGAGGGAAAAAAAAATTCTGGCGAGTGACATTAATTTCTATGATAATGAGCCGTTTTTGAATATAGGAAAAAAAAAATAGCACTTAATACTGATTCTATTTTATCGTCATAAAGGTTTTTAGTTAATTTTTATATAATATTATATAAAAAATTCTGTATAATGGCGAATACAAGGATTATAGATAAGATGGATTAAGCTTCATCATTAAATAACTCATAGAATTCACCTCACACTCGACTTACGTGTGAGACCACGACGATGACTGAGTGCGAGTCTACCAAATACGATTACTTGAGGTCAACTAATTCAACTCAACACTATTCAACGTCTTTAATTGTTCAAAAAGAAATTCATCGACTCCATAATGACTGGTAGTTTTACTTACCTCATTTCGTTATCGAACTGTAGACGTGCAACCATTGGCAGATCGTATCCCTGCGCTACGTAACCCTAATGAAATCTTCTCAATAATAAAAAATTCGCAGCAATCTAATATTTCAATAACTTCCGGCTTACATTAAAGAAAATTTGACTCCTCAGAAAAAACTTTTACAAAACGTTTTTTCCTCGTAAACTCATACAGTATGCTAAAATGGATTGAAGAAAATCTTCATGGATTCAAAAACGAATGTTTTTTTGCAACAAATGCACACGTATATATTTTACCTCAAAGTCACTCATATATCGATTTTAACAATGTGGTATTGATTGAAAAGTTGAAAAATTGATCGAAAGTGAATGTGTATGAAAAAAAAATAGACAAAAATAGCCACAAGAAATAAATAGTAACAAAAAAATCGATATAAAGTGCAATAGAATAAAAATAATAATAAATCGGAACATGTAAATGTAAAATTGAATTAGTCGAAAAAATGAAATCTTAGTGATAGAGGCGTAATAAATTTCTTCATTGAAAGTAATTTAAATAATTAAAATATTAATATGATTATTAGAAAAATTCTTAAGCTTTACGATTATTTATGATCGAGTTTCGTTTTTTATTTTTTTATTTTTATTTAATGAAGAGGCGTAACTAATGTGGGAGGGGCATCGCCTTGAGCTAATATTTAGACAGTTGATGCACCCTTGCATTTTCCTCATAAACTCGTCACTGATATAAAATTTAAAATGTATAGGTCAGCTTTTAAGAGACTTTTATTCTAATGATAAGTATTTGATCGGTATATTCATAAATAAATGCTTTTTCGTGTTTTCTTTTTCTATCGTCTCCGTCTTCTACTTCGTCTCATATCCTCATCCATTTCCATTACATGTATATTTCAGTTTTCAAATTTTTCTTTCATCATTCGAAAATTTCCTCATACCTCATTAAAGAGTTCTTCCCGTTTAAATCCGATTTCGTATCAGAGTTAGATAGACCACAGACAAAAGAAAAACTATGAAGCTCAATGAGCCCGAGACTCCAACCGCATATATTTTTATATCATGACAGCTGTTTCTTTTAAAGTTAATAAATTTTTTAATGTTTGATCTCTAGTTCTTATTAAGCGGACCATAATTTTTTCCCATATAAAAATAATCATTACAAAATAAAAGTTAGATTTATTTGTATTTTATTTATCGTAAGCTCTTCAATCTACTATTTAAGTACCACTTTATTTGTTTTCTTTTTCAAAACGTAACAAAAAATTGATTCTGTCTTTATGATTTTAACTTTAACCTCACAGGAAACGATTAGCTGCAGGTGGAGAAAGTCTGTGAACCTCATTAATTCACTAAAAATTTAAGGAGTGCTCAATAGACGTTGACAATATTATTAATTCTAATGAAAAGCATAGTTAAGAAAGGAGCAGCAGCATATGATACCTGATCATCTTCGACATCCGCAGTTCATCTGATTGTCAATATCGCTAAACTCGCAAGCGTTCACTTTTCACTCTTCCATCAGCACTCGGGTTTCGGAGGTGACCACGAATATGATAGGAAATGGTTTAACTCTTCGACTCGCTAAGCTGATAAAAAGCTCAGCAGGGTAGGGTGGTTAGGAGTAAATCTGCATTAAAATGAACCATCACCCTAATTAAAAATCAATTTATCAAGTAACAGGTAACTACCTCATCATACGTATCACAGGGTATCTGCTTGAACGATGGTGAACTAGGAACGTTTCACCAGGGCGCTCTCAAAACTCCAATGTAGATCAGGCTTGACTTGCAGGACTCCAAGTAAGATAAGCTACTGTTTCCATACAATCACGTAGAGGTGAGCCACCTAGATAGCTGAGCCATAAGGGACCATGAAATTGTAGGTCCAATTTATCTTGATGAAAATATGATTTTTAATAATGAAAGTGTTCAAGACTTCGTTTTGAAATTTTTACAACCACGCATTTAATAATAATGTTCGCTTTTTTTTCTAAAAAGGCACTTCCGGAATAAAAATAACCTTTAATAGTGAAAAATTCCACCAATAAGTTGTTTTGGTATTCAAAAGATAAAGCGTTTTTTTTTCTTTCGAAATTTTTTTGCTACTTTTCAAAAAAGAGAACATTCACTCGGATTTTCTACGATGATAAATTTGTAGTTTTGGTCTTAAAGGCAACGAAAAAAAACGTGAATGAGGCAGTAATATTGATTGCACACGTTTTTGAGTTAGTTCCAAATCAGAAACCTCAGAAGGCCTGAACGTCTATGAGATGTGAGTTCGTCTCCAGACGTGACGCAACGAGTTCGGCAACTGATATTTGTTATGAACACGTTATTAGTTTATTATTTATCCACAATAAGATTCGAATATTCTAAAATCAACTTCATCAGCGCACTAGCCGGACTCTGTGTACTTGAGTTGATTTTTTTTTCCCGGAAATAAATTTCTGTTTGAACAAAGGCTATTTATTCTAATGGTTCACCTCAACGCACGATTATTTAGAAGATTACTGTAATAACTCAAAACACAACTATTAAAATATGATAAAAAAAAGACTTTTTCTCTGGATGTACATCGAATTTGCACTCTTAGAAATGGGCGGTCAAAGTTATTGAGGGACAATTCATGAGAGTCTCAGTCCTCATCGTGAGAAAAAAATGAGGTGTTTTATATATACTCGATACGATCTATTCAATAAGGTTTTCGTAAATTTATTGTAATGGCATTTAGAAATAATCTTATTTAGATATACTACGGCCTTCGTACTTTAAAAGTAATATAATTTAGAAAAACAAGCTAGAAACATGAAATCTATGCTTAACTGGGAAAAATTATGATAATGGGATTACCCTCAAAAGATATGACAATCGCATTACCCTCAAAGTCGGGCATAATAAACGAGTAGCATTAAGAGTTCATAGGAATTCTCAGAATAAAATAAATATAACATGATAATTAACCAAGGCAAGTAATTTTCACGATTCTCTCGGAGGTTAATTGCTGTGTTTGAGGTATTCATCAAGTTGGTTCCATACTCTTTGAGGTCTGTATTGTTAACGATCGCAAACTTATAAAGGTAATGAATACTTTAAAGCCGGTTCAACGAGTTACAGTACTGAAATCGTTTGGCTCAAATTTCTTGTTGTCATTTATTTGTCATTCTTAAAGAGGAAAGAATGCTAACTCGAAACGATGAATTGAAGTGCCAATTCGATTAGTGGTGAAGCTGCAGCCTCTATAATCATTTTAGTATATGGTCCCTCTTATTACACCAATGATTTGAACGGACATAACCCTATTTTCAATACTTTTTTCCCTCATTTCAATCGATTCCCACGTTTCCTAAAATGAATAATGATATTTGGTGAGCAATTAGCGATCCTATTAGAGACCAAAATAATATTATTTCTACCTCCTCAGCTTAGAATAAGCTTGTATTCACTTTTTTATAGAGTTTCGATCACTTTCCTCAATTTTCTAGGCATTTTTGAAACGTTTCTTTTGAATGATGATGAATTTAAGCGAAAATGAGTTTATGAGGCAGATAGATAAGCTGCTAGAATAAAATTATCTTCAATTGTATACTTTTTATTACTTTTTATTATTATTTTTTTTATTACTTATTTCAATCAATAGTGTGATATGTAATTTTTGAAAAATCTGCAGCTTTATTCAATTTAACAGTTATATTTAATGGAAACTTTATTATTTGTTAATAAATTAGTTGACATTTAAACAAGTTCATATGATTTAAGCTTGAAATAAGCTAGAAAAAAAAAACTCATATGTCATTTCATTTCACAGTTGTTTTTTTTCCCCTCTATTCAATAAATTGCTATCTAATTATGTTACGTAACAAATCGAATGGTGAAAAGTATTAAAATATTGATTAGTCGAAAATTCAAAAATAATGCGATAAATTTCGTCGAAATTTCATTTATTTCTGGCAATGAATGGCGAGATACTGTAGGAATACGGTAGCACATACAGTATAAACAAACATAAACACATCAAATACTTGTTTTTTTCTGTCAGTGTGTTATTTTTAGCATCCAAAAAAAAAGAAAAAAAAAGAGTTATGAATGAATGAATGAAGTTTAACAGATATCAAATTTTAAATAAATTAATTAAATATAATTACAGTACTTATACGGAACTATTTCAAATAGATAAACAATATAGAAGCAATTTTATGTAAACACAATACAGAATTTCTTTATATTTCGTAATGTTGGGTAGTTTTGCTAGCTACTGAAACGTATGGAAAAGTTCGAATATGAAAATAAGAAAGAGATTGCCGTAGGGCATAAACGTTTTATGTTTTGAAAATGTACAAACAATCATCGTCCTATGTTGATTTTAGCCTCGATTTTTTTTTTTGAAATAAACAAGACTTTTTCTGATTTTCAATTGATTTCAGATACTGCGATTATTTATCAGGTTATATTTATATCAGTAAAATATCGGTGGATGATTACTGCCATGCTGAGAAAGGAAAAAAAATCAACTAACGAGCATCTGAAAGAATTTTTTTTGCTGTTATGTAAAAACGTCTTAAGCCGCTTAGTGAGTGACGTCATTTGATATTGTATCGTGTTTTAATACAACATAATACTTAATATAGAATAAAAGCAGCAGTAGATAGCTTTTGTCTCAGACACAAGATTTTTTTTCATCTGAATATCTGATGAGTTATACGTGCAAAATTATTCTGCTAACAAATAACTATTAGCACAAATTATTATAAATGTAAGAAGTTTTTTTTGTGATACAAGCATTTCCAGTCAATTGTTCCTCATTATAACAAATATATACCGGACGATACCTCATTTTTGCACTCACTAGGTTCCGATACATCTCGTCCGCACAATCGAAAGTTCATCGGTAATTGTCTCTGCATCGCTTGCTTTTCTACGCTATTTTGTCGTCCAGTAGTGCATGTTATTCTGCTGTATCTTCATTCTCTATAGTCCCTATCTTTACTAGAATGGATTGATGAACTCGTCCAAAATATATTGTTTTTAGATTTCCAACATCTCTGTGTTGTCTTGTTGTCATGTGACACGTAGCAGAGGCAAACATGTGAATTAGGATAATTATGATATCAAAGAAAAAGGTATTTGAAAAAAAGATATTTTTGACCTCGAGTAAAATCGATACAGCTCTGTCATTCAATGTAATCTGAAACCTCAATTACGTAATAATAGCTTAGTAGGTATGAAAAATTAGCATTGAGTTGTCATTCAGTACTTAAAATTAAATGCAAGTGGAAGTGAATGTCGAGACGAGGTTACTCATAATGGGAGTCATAGCAACCTAGAAAAATTGAGGGTAACATAGGTTGAGTCGTCGCGTATTGGAAGAAACAGAACTAGGAAATAATTTTGGTATTAGAAAAGAAATGGCATTATGAGTGAAATGCAAATTGAAATCAATGCGTTAAATCAATCGAATAAGCAAAAGTGACGTAACATAATTCAAGAGGTAAATAAATGAGGGATAGTGGAAAACTCGAAAAAAAGCAATTTATTTCCTTCGTTTACGTAAGAAGTTTTCATCAAGTAATGTTTATCCAATAATTGTGTAAAAGTTCAGTACACTTTTATGCGTTATAATTAAATCATACAAATATCCAAAATTCAGCTTTATACAGGAAGTGCAATGTTTTTCACGCATTTGACTCAAATTTGAAACTCATATCGAAATTTTTTTACACTTATACGATGTGGAAGAAGGAGGTAAACCACCCAAACAACCCGAATTCAATCAGATTCACTAAAAATCGTCATTTCCTATTGCAATGCTTTAATATTTGTTGCTTAACAATTTTTTGAGTTTTGGTCGACTTTTTTTGTTTCTTCTTTGCTTTTGTTTAAACAAAAAACAAAAGCTTTTGTTTTTTCTCAGGGGTTCATCCTCAATTCCTCAGGAGTTTCATCTAAATACGTGAAACTTTAAAAATGTGCTTCGTATTGCTACTGATGAAAATTCATTCTGTAGAAATTTTATTTAATAAGTTAATGATAATTGTGCTGATAAATCAAAGTGAATATCTCGGAGCCAAAGATCCTAACCTCTTACAGAATGAGGGAAAAAACTTGTTCTTTCGTTATTTTGAATGAAAAGCAATTATTCAAAGAAAGGGCTAAAAGCACTTGAAAATATTCAGGCTATGTTTAAAAGGTACTTTTCCTTTACAGCTTAGATCACCTCTACATTTTTAGGACTCAGTTTTTTTTCCTCGTTGATTTTTAAGAATTTACCTCATAGCGATGTGTTGTAATCGAATATGCATACGAATTCTCCGAAATTTCTAAAAATAGACATTTCTTTTATCGCATGCAAATGAAAATTCACTATTTCAATCAGGATTTTTTTTTTGCTATCATTAATGTTATACTATTATTCTAAGCTATTCAAAATGTGGAAGATGAGGAAAACTACAGGTTTTTTACGCGTACCTCTCATATGAGTCATATTTGAGTTCATATTTTTATATTATTTATCATGTCTGTTAATAAATTTGTCCTTTCGTTGAATATTTCGATCTTTTCCGAACTTTTCCCTCATATTAATTTTCACCATTGTTGATAATGTGACAGTACAAAACAATAATCAAACATGCGGCAATATTTGGTGAGTGATTTACCTCACTTTTGTTTTTCCTTTTGTTGAGTTATTTTCATTCTCCATACTTAACTAATTTCTAGAATTTTTCCAAGGAATTCTCTCTTTTGTTTATTTGTACTCAAAATTTTTTCTATATTTTCAAGTTAAAAAAAAAAGAAAAACAAATGAAAAATCTGTTTATTATCTTTCTGTTATAGTTTAAACAACAAAAATCTAATTTGGTGGGAAGAAAAAAAATCAATAAGTGGGTTATTTGAAAATAGAAGTGGATCGATATTTTATCAATTAAGTACTCTCGCTTTGTAATTAATCAATAGATGACGTCATCGTACTGAATATTCATCGTTTAGGGAAAAACTTTGATAAATAATGAAGTGTTGGTAGTTTTTTGTAAGCAATTTTATCGAAATTCTATTGATAAACCTTATCTTTTCATTTTTTTCATAAGCTTTTCATAAGCTTTTCATTATCATTCTGAATAGTGATAATATCTTAGAAAAAAATATTCCTCAGCTTTACAGCTGTTTTTTTTTTGCCCTCACTCCTCTCACACGATTTTAATACGATGTGAATTGAATTTTGCGTGTTTAAATATCAAATTCAAGCTTACATCTTAGTTCAACACGTTTTTTTTTCGTCACCAGATGAATAAATATTTCTAAAAAATATAATTTAATTAAAAATATTTCGCTTTTTCTAAAATTTATTCAATTTTTCAATTACTGTCAAGTATAAAAGCAGGAAAATATCGTTTAAAAATCTACAAATCGATAATTTATTATACTTTTAGTGCATAAAGTATATTATTGACAAAGCACAAATTGTTATGCGAAATTGCCCTTAAGGTATTTGATTATATTCAATTGAAAAAAATCTTTTCCGCTATCATCATAGAGATTAAAAAATTAACATAAGTAGTGTATGAGGGAGAACCCGACGAATTAAATAAGGTTGTAAGATTGAACAAAAATTCTTCTATATAAACATCACCTTGAATGTTTAACTCGACATGGAGGGAATGACTTCTATCTGAGGCTCGTTGAATTGAAACTATGAAATACAACCGAGACTTCTAACACTGTGCTATATCTCTTATCTCTCCCAAAGTACTACTATGATAAGCAATACAAGCGAAGGAACACACACACGAGTTAAATCCCTCATTGCAGGATACGCAACCAATTCGTTTTGATTTCATAATGGTGTGGTCTGCACAAAGACTTGAGAAGATCAGTCTGTGGAATTCTATTAGAGACTCGTTGAATTGAAATTACGAAACAACCGCGCCTTCTAACACTGTACTATATCTCCACCAACGTACTACTAGGATAAGCAGTACATAAGTAAAGGCACAGTTCAACCCCTTATGGCAGGACACGCAACCCATTCGTTTTGATGTCATAATGGTGTGGTCTGCACAAAGAACTGAGAAGAGCAGTCTGTTGTGAAATTAGTGCTGCTTATCTTCCGAGATTTCTTTTGTGTCAATTCATCAACGCCTGAGGAATGGAAAGCTTGATTGGTCTGTGGCCTTAACTCTACCTCGAGTGTACGGTATCAAATCTACCTTCATGTCACTGTGGCACCTCCTCCCACTGCGTTACGCTACCTATTGACGTTCTTGGCGATCTTGGCTAAAACAGAACAACAGTGAATTGCTTAGAACTTCAGCTGTAAAATATGGTAACCTCAGAATATAATAAAATCATCTTACTTTCATCGCCTAAAATTAAATGATTTATTCCTCTATCGATTTTTTATCCTTTGCGGGAATACTTAATTATCTATTAATAAATATGATTTGCAAAAATCACTAGGATAATTAAGAATATTGAAATTCATGTTGCGCCCTGAATTTTCATGCTTGAATTTTTATTTTACGCATTTTTCCACTCGCATTTACTCACTATAATTTCAGCACGAAGCGTGTGATTCAGTGGTGCAGGTGCTGCAGTGACAAGTAGGTCTGAATCAGGTTCGCGGCCGTCCGCATACCTACCAAGCCTGCTACCCGTCCAGGGTCGGTAAATTGGTACCAGAGGAATATGGGTAGGATAACTGGCACTGACTTAGTGAAGAGTGATCAACTCAAGTCACTGTGTAGACGAGGCTCATATTCATCCACCACCACTGAATCACGTTGAACATGAATGCGTAGACGCATCTCGACCGAAGGAGTTGATCAACGCCAAAGCTTATTCTACACCAGATCAGGCATCCGAGGTTCGAGTCTTAATCGAAGCTTCAAGACTTATAACTGTCTTCGAGTTGAAGGGGTACAATTAACACTAAAACAAGAACCTCATAATCGATCATAGATTATCAAAAATCAATGAATCATTATAGAAGATAATATAACCAAATTACCAACGATTGACATATTCGAGAATACCATTGATCTTCAACTGATTATTATATTATGATAACAAGTTAATTAAAATAAAATAAGTAATAACCAAAGCGAGAAAATGCTGACTCATTTAGAAATTATATGTAAAACTTCCCTCAACACTGATTTCTTCAATGAGGAAAGTCAAAGTTTTTTTTTCTTAATAACGAGGATCAATAAATAACCAGTCGATTAGGTGGAAATTTCATTGGAGGTTGTGAGGCACTGTGTTATAATTCTAGAGATATTTTTAATAATAATAACTAATGAAAACTCTTCAGTTATTTAATAATAAACTTTTTGACTTAATTAAGCTTAATTCTAAACGTCTGAAAACAATTGAATGTAAATTTTATAATAAATAAGTAAATAATACAAGAAAAAAAATCACTCCTTAAAAAACATTTATAAATAGAAAATCTTTCCGTTATTAAAATTTTTACAAGGTATTTTTTATTATCGATCAATTACAAAACACATTTTGTTTGTTTGTTTTTTTTTTTCATCAAAAGCGTTGCTTCCGTTTCTCGTCCAAAATTTCTATTTCGGTAAACAACAGATGATAAGTGTGGGACGAATAGACAATTTACTTGTTTATTTGTTTTTCACTTTAGCTGAGTCAATCTTTGATCTTTTTTTTTGTTCATACGATGAAATACTGTGCATTTCATTTTACATAACAACAATTTTTGTAAATATTTCTAATCACAAAACTATTTTATTTCTTCTACGACCTGATCGATCCAACTGCTGACCTACAAGAAATATTTATCAGAAAAATTTGAATAGTAAGTTTTATGTTGTTTTTGAGGCAAAAAACACTATTACCTTAGTGCTAAATAAAAATTCGATACTGTATGATTCTCAGAATTTTTGTTAGTTTTTCTTAAAATTATTATGGCCTGCGATGGTATAATTGATCTACTTACGATGCTAAATTAATCATAAAAGAAAATGTCTTCCCTCATATTTAACACTCAGTTAAACTCCTCCGAAGCGTATCTCAGACATTTCCGATCTGTTGTTCAATCGATCGCTATACTGATCCTGTTTGGTAAATGAGTTTACTCACTAATTACCTCATTTTTTCCTAGTTTATTAAATTTTGTATTTCATGAACGTTGTAAAATAATAGTTAGAAATAATCATTCATATTTTTTCTACTTCTTATTTTTTTTCCTCCTAATATACCTCACCATTACGATAATAAAAGTATCGCATTTTGCATATCTATAAAACGATTCTGAGCTTTCTTTGGCCGACAATTTCTTAACGAAAACATGTTTCCCTCAATTCGTTGGATCTATACGAACTCTTATAATTACGTCCTCAAACTCATCCACAGATTCCATAAACACTTTAAATTCGTTGAGTGACAGGTCGACAACGCAATGTATTCTATTCTCGTTCTCCTCATTTATTCAAAATTTTTCATTTCTGACATGAAAAGCTCTAAGAAGCATCCGTTGTTTACATTTCTCATAATGAATTTTATAGCTTACGGTTATTTGTTGACATTAAACAACGTCAAACAACAGTGAAAGATTTTTTCCGGTAGAAATAACGTTAATAAATAATAAATAAACAATGCAGAATAAACAAAATATCTCCTTGATATTATTTACTTTTATTTTGTTTTTTATCTATCTTTAGTATTCATATCTGTTACTGTGTACTTTTATTTATTTTCTACCGACTTTAATAGATTATAATGGTGTTTTTTTTCTATATTCCCAACAAATCGTAGTAACACAACAACAGACGAACATCCGTAGATGCGGGTTCGAGTCCCGACTGAGGTTCAAAGTATTGCGTTTCACTCAGCATCATTAGGGATATGCAAGAGCTATCCTATCTCTATAATAATTTATACTATGCACTTTGGCTTTGTTGTTTTTTTTGTTGTTTGTCACTCATTTAGTTCTATTCTTTAAATTATTTTTTACATAAAATCATATATATTTTTTTAATTTCCTCCCTTGTACATTAGACGTCTTCCTCATTTTTTACATCGACCTCGTAACTCAATATTTATATACACATAGATTTTTCATTATGAAAATTTCGTTCAATACGATATGTAAGCTTATGGAGAGTTAAAAATCACTGAAAAGCTTTATGGCATTTATAAGCTTAGCTCAATTATAACTGTAGTACCTCATGATATTAATTATGCTTCATCTTCTTTAAATGAATTTGTATCTTTTTTATCGTCATTCTTTCCATGACCTCAATCTTTTAAGAAGTTTAAAACATAATTTTTTAAGATTCAACAAGATATTGTTGAGGGTTGAAGAAAATTTGTCACTCAAACAAATGTTTTTAGTTAATGAAAGTGCAAATGACGTCAACTGAAATATAAATGCTTTAATGAATAAATAATATAAATGATATATTAAGTAATTAATTTGAATTAATAGATAATTAATAAATAATAATATTAATGATAATCAATTAATCAATAATTGTGAATTAGTGTAGAATAATGAAATAAAAATAATAACGGTAAAGAAAAGAGTGAAGAAAATTATATAAAGTAGTTTATGAGGAGGAAAAAGTACAGCATAAAGAGAGAACAAAAGTTAATTGAACATTTAAAATACCTTAAACTTAGAAAAAAAAATAAATTTATTCCCTCAATTTGATTTATATGCATACTAAACACTAAAATATCATTTAAAAAAAACATAAATCAATAGAAGTGCTTTTGAATTTGAATAAAACGAGGATGAGGATAAGCTCAAAGTATTTTATCTTTTCAGAAATCTACATCTATCCATCCCTCTTTCCGAATGCTATCAAATATCAAACGGCTAATACAATGATTTGAACTGATCAGTCTATATTGAACTAGTGTTGTTTATTGCCCTCAGGCTATTTCACTACCGAATCATTGTTACCCTAAAGGTATAAAAAGAGGAATGGTTTGTGAGAAGCAATACCTCGCGAGTAATTAATATAAGAATTGATATGTATTTATATACATGCAGTAGAAACATGTTAATTATTGACACAATGATGTTTATAAATAATGTTTTTTTTCATCTAGGTACTCTTTTTTTTTCTAATATATAGAGAACTCATCTGAATTTTTCTCATCGTAAACTTTCAATGAGATGAGGTATATTGCGCGTGAGTTTATATAATCACCGCTTTTACCACTGGTGTTATATTGCACTCTTTCATCGCGCATAAGCTGTCGTAGAGACAGACGATTATAAATTCATTGGCGTCTCAGAGAACTCGATGAGGGTGGGATTTTTACAATATTCTACAGTAAAAATAATTTCTAGCGTAAAAAATCAGGTTAAATATCTCACTAGCTGCAGAGAGAGCAGAGAAGCAAAATTGGGCTAAGATCAAAATCAAAGTTGAAATCCTTGCAGAAGAAGCAAAAACACCCGTGCGAATGTTTCTAGAGCCGTTCTGGATGGATCCCAGGGCCACCAAATTCAACAGGAAAGACGAGTGTCTAGTGATTATTCATGACCTGGTTCCATATGTAAGGATGATGCTCTGAGTTCAACTACCGGAACTTAACCTCAATGCTGCCTCTTTAAGCGGTTGCCTCCATCACACAATGGAGGAAATTTACTTTCTAACAATGTGAGTATTTGAGATGAGGTGTGCGTTTGGTTTGGAGTTCTAAGCTTTAAGTGAAGAACTCCTTCTGTAAGGTGAACGATAGTGTTTGATTGAATCGATCGCATAATTGACATAGACACTTTTTTTTTCGGCTCTGAAGAAGACGATTACAAATTTGCAAAATTATCAATTACATACTATTTTTTACTTTCCAAATTCTTTAAATTGTCCGAGCTATGGACTAGGAAAGAGCAAGTATGTTGGCAGTACGATCGGTATTGTATCAGGACAGAATTAGGAGTGATTGGAGGTCGATTCCCTCATAAGTCTGACAAAATCAGCCGTAGGCGTTTTTGAATAGTACCACTATAAGCGATAATAGTTGATATGAAATAAAATGCAATTCCTATAAGTGTAAAGTTCTTGACCTTAATGTTTTTTTTTCCTCGAAGTATTTTATGAAGAGTTTATGTAGAGTCTACTCATTGGGAGGTTTTTTTTTCCTCAGCACGAAAAGTACTTGTCTGGGAAACGCAAAGATACAATCCATCTTCTTCCATTACTAATTTATTATTCAATAATTCAGAAACGCCTAAAACTATTTAGCATAACATTTTTTTTCGTAAGTAAATAACGATTTTTTTTTCGTCTCCTTGTAATATTTTTTTTTGAAAAGCCTTTAACTAATTTATTCATGAGTGATCAATTTGAAAAATTTCCATTTTCAACGTGAATTCTGTTCCCATCAAACTGAATTAAAGAGATTTTCCTCAAAAAAAAAGGAAAATTTTTCTTTAGATTGATTTTTATACGTTAATTATTTTGTTC
>KN716324.1:63366-81806 GCA_000816705.1 Dictyocaulus viviparus | reverse complement strand
ACCGCTCTTTACCCAGTAAGTGCTTTTCATTTTACCCAGAATTCTTTGGTATGGATTTATCTATACCAGAGGGACAGCGGGCTTGGTAGGCCAGTGGGTCGCGAACTGATTTGGGGCTACATGTCACTGCGGGACATCCATCACTGTGCCACTGCACCTCCAATATCAGTTTGTACTATTGTTAAACATGAAACCACTTTAACGTGGGCATTAAATGTTGGTCCAAGTTGTTTCTTTATAACTACCATCAGTATGTTTATAGAAGTGTGTTTCTCAAACTTTTTACTTTCTTAATTACTTGAGGAAAATGTGTGGGGAGTAATGTAACTCATATAACTTAGGCAAGTGATAGTCTAGCTATAACCTTCGTTATTAAATTTCTTGATACCTGCGTATTTTTTGCTTTTACGGATGAGTACGTATGGTTGTGAGTCATCCCAGCGATCTGCATGGAACCATGGCTTGTACTCCTGAAGAGATATGAAAATGTACATGAATGTAATCAATATGAAAAATCAATAGCTGTAATCAGAATCACTGTAAATATTTTTGTAATGACAGCTTTATCTCAGACATTTCATTTACTGATCGGCACATCCATGATGAAGATGGTAATTATTAATATTACTAGTTTTATTCTTGTTTACAATCTGCTAAAAACTTTGCATCGCTTCTGCGATCTTTGTTGAATAGCCGGCGTTCATTGCAATGAGCTTTCACAAACTCATTCGATCGTATTCTGCTTGTATTCCTCAATGCACGATTTCCTCAATTATGAGTACTACATCTATAGAATATTCAGATAATAATCAATCACTTAATTATCGCCATAATAGATAGAGAACATATTCGACTTTTAAAATTTGAAACACTATTGATTACTAACGACCGAAACAGGTACACTAAAAGATTCACAGACGAGAATAATTTCACAATCAATATCAATCGATAGGAGTAAAAACTTTGCTAGTAACATCCTTGATATGATGAAGAAGACTTTCATTCATCCATCAAATGATAACATTTAGCTTTATTTTTCAATTCTGATAAAGATAAGAGTAAAGCTTAAAGCTTATAGTTACTGTAGCATTTTGCTATAATTTCAGAAACCATAAGCTTTCGAATGGTCAATAGAATGACCTATGGTTTATTGATAGAATAATCTTATAATAACTAAATAGTTACGCCTACAATTAGTCAATCATTTCCAGCTTTTCATATTTCTTGAGAAAAATTTTAAAGTATCACATCTAAATGATAACAGATTTGAATTAGATATGTATTATCGTGTGATATCATCAAAACTCATTGACTCTTTCAATAGAGGTTTTCTTAAGCCTTAAAAAGGAAAAAACGTAAAGCTTACTTGTTCGATGAATTTCAAACAAGTTCGTCGACCGATTTGGAAGAAAGCGTCTTTAAGAATCGAACGTTCGAATTCGGTCAACGACGGCCAAAAGTAGACTCGTTGCGTAGGACTTCTGAAGAATCATATCTGTTGAAATTTGACTCAATTCAAATTTAATTAAAGATACTCTCTTACCTGATCGGTTTTACAATATCGTCGGGTGAAAAATTAATACTGTTACCTATGAAATTTGGTGCCGAGAAAGCCTAAAAGTTCATTATAAGATTCAATGACGTATTAAAACATTTAAGTGCCATTAATATCTTCAATTACTGACGATATGACCTATTGAGGTTCTACAGAACTCATCAGTGAATTAATTGAAACTCTTAGTCTTCTAGAGGTTCTTCATTGGTTTTTCTTTATAGATTGTATTCACGCTTTTGTCTTCATGCTATTGATAGAAATTGATTGGCTATCAGACGGTATCTAGTAAATCTAATATTGTAAGCGGCTATTAAGCCAAGTAACTGCTAGATAATTTAAATGCTAGAATGATTATCTAAATTTTTCAACTACAAGTGCAAATTGATTACACAAATCGAAGCCTCAGGCGAGACTCTAATTTGCCCTTGCCTATTTCACGTCATGTGCGCAAGTTTGAAATTTACTGGATGCAGATTTGTATCCCGAAAAAACTCTTGGTGTTCATATTGACTCAGCACTGTGGGTATACAAATTATAGAAATATTGTCAAAAAATCACAACAACCCATCATAATTTGCAAAGAAAGAATAGATAACTATAAAAGATTACTGTAAAAGCTTTTGAACACTGAAAAATTTCCTCTATTTATTTTTTTACTATAAAATTGTACTCAACCTCATAGAAAGAGAAGTATTTATGTTTAATGTCATTGAGTATTTCAAATGAGAACGATTATTTTCGAAACAAATCTGCGTTGCCGGAGGATTACCTTTAAAAGCTTAATACCTCAGTAAGTAAGGAACTATATAGATACGTAAATAAACAAGTAAGTTATTAAAAAAACTAAGCGATCCGCGAGGAACGGCTTCTAATCTCATCTGAGGTTTTGAATTTTATAGATAATTAACTTATTGGAAAACATTTGATAGTGTAATACCAATAACTAGTAACTCGGTAATTACTACTAAAATGCTTAAACCTCATTGGTTAAGAAGAGCGAGTCAACGAAACACTCATGAATATATCCAGCTTTTCAAGTCACTATCGTCATGAAAAAAAAAAACACGTTAGTATTTTGTTGTCAAAAACATCAAAGATTAATGATTTTTCAGAGAGAAAAAAAAATCACGTTTATTATTGATGTTTTTTTCATATCTGTAAAATTTTTTCGTCAATAATAAAAGGAAAAACCTCTCACTGAACTCACTGTTCACTCCGAGAAGTATTTTTATTCAAGCCTTATATAAAATTTTTTCATTCCAATTTCAAATATTATAAATATTTAATGTATTAATAATATATTAAGATAAAAATGAAAAGCTCCGCTCGCTATACCTTTGATCGACATTTTTTAGCAGAATCACCAAAAGCAAACAGAAGAAAAATACTGCTGATAAAAAGTACGGTCCTCATTTTCACGGATACTGTAAGTGCGTATGTAAATGAATTCCACGAAAATTAGAACTACAAAAAATAGCGTAAATATAGAAAAACAATTGTCTAATATTCTTTATTAAAACATAATTGAAATAATATTAATAATAAATAAACATTAAAGCATTTATTGATGGAAAAGCTGTTCAGCTTTATCTGTACGGCAGGAAAAAGTGAATATGAGTCTAAAAATGATTTTTATTTAACTTCTACATGGAGTTATTAAGTGTTTCACTCGATACAATGAGGCTTAACTCTCACCTCAATTTAACTATATACTTTATCTATGAAATATTTGAAGTCACATAGAAAATCTGTATCAATAAAAAATTTAAGAAACTTTAATAAAACATTTTAAATGTGGCAAAAATTTTAGAAATAGCTCACGTATGAAAAAAAAAAGATCCGAAAACAACAAAGCTGAACAACATGGATATTTTTGTAAGACAAAAAAACGTGTTTTTACAAATTTCAGGAAAACTATAGTGATTTTCCCTTACAGTTTCCACTCCTTAATGATGCGCGTTTGATAAAATGATAGAAACTCAATGTAAAGTTTATTTTATTACCATAAATATAATTCACTGGTACTCTTCAAAAATGTCTGAGGTCGTAGAGAACTATCAGGATGTTCGAACGAATATTAGCATTGACGGTCATTGAGGAGTTTCTAGTGAAAACAAGTTTGGCGCTATTTAGAAGGGATTATTTTAAATGGCAGACAAACTTTTTCTTTTCTGTCAAAGAGGATCGAGGAACAGAGTTTTTCTTTCCGCTTTGAAAGAGGATTACTACTAACTCAACATTCTGATGAAAAGCTTCAGATTGTTGCGCACTATGGGACATTATATGAAAAGAAAGAAAAGTCTATTTATTTATTATTTAACACAGTTTCACCATAAATAAACAATATTTGTCAGCAATCAATATCGTTGTTTACCGTAAATAATGAGGTTATATGAGTTTAATTTCTCACAAAAGAACAGCTGTTATGAGAAGATCAACTAACGCATAAATAATTTTATTTTTATAAAGCAAATTGTTTATCAAATAAGAAGTATTGATGAAGAACAGACTGTTTATGAACAAGAACAAAAAATCAAATTGAATAGCAATCACGATTACTTTTTAGATGTAAAAATAATAAGACTTTACATGAGGGAGAACAAAGGCTACCTCAATAAACAATCCCTCATTTGAAAAACAAATCTAGATCTCAGCAGCTTCATTGAGTTTTTAGCGAATTTTCGCTTACAAAACACTTTTTTCATTTAGTGAAAAACTTTCACTCCATAATCTACCCATAGAACAAAAATGAATTTCATTTAGAAAAAGCAACGACTTGTAACAAGAAGAAGCATTGTTAGAATCAGAGAAAATCGATCAATAACGAAACTGGAAAGGACTAAAGTTTTTTTTCTGGTAATGTACATTAAATCTACTGAGGAAGAGTGCTGTATGAAAGTTTTTGAGGAAAAAAATGACATCGGCTTCATAGACCTGTCTGAATGAGTAGGATTGTGTTGCAAAATTAGATTCCTAGTCCTACTTGGTTCTTCCTACTTGGCTCTTTACTTGTTTAATGAATTCCAAGTATAAATTAACTCATTACATTCAATAAATGGGTGATGAGTGAGTAATGAGTGAGTGAATGAGAGGTTTGATAGAAGCACTTGAATTCAACAAATAATTCTCTGAATAAATAAGCTCAATGAAGACGCGTTGAAAATGCATATCTAACTATCTAGGGGAACAACATGGGAAGATGAATTGAACGTAGTAAAGTGTTCCTTTAAGAAAAAAACCAAGGTGCACCACTTTCACATCTGAAAAGTAGTCGTTAAAAGAAATTGCAAACAGCAACGATCATCATTATTAGAAGAGAAGGAATGATTCGAATAGGAAGTAGTGGTCAGAATGGGGCGCCTTAATGTCGGATGACGATGAAAACTTGACCCCAAACGGGTTTCAGGTCTCGTTAACGCACTGCTGCGACCCTTAGGGAAAAGAGATATAGAAGATGAACGCGCTCATCATAGATAATCACTTTTTCATCTCATTCATTGCAAGTCATTTCTCAGTTTCAATTATACATTATAGTTCAGGAATCCTTCCATTTGAAGTTATCATTGTTTTCGACTAGAAAAAAGTTAAAGAGATCCAATGAAACAAAAAAAAATCTCATCATCCAGCATTTGGAATGATATGGCGGTTGAAACTAATCATTCTGGAACAAATTTATGACTATACGATCAAGTAGTCGTTTTCATATTCAATTCAAGCCATAGACAATAGTATGTACCCATTCTAGAGTACTGTATGAAGTACAGGATCACAGCAGCTGATTATATTCCTCAGAAAGGGTGAAGACTCCTGATCAATAACTACTCATCCCGATATTATGATGAATCGTCAGATTTCCTTAGATGTTATCTGATCTCGTAGATAGAAACTGTAAGGAATTCTTCAAAAAAACTGTACTAGCTGGATCTGAGCAAAAACACCTCGATGATTCTACTATATGGGAGCCGTCATTGAGTAAAAGTCTACGACAGATTTTCCTTTCATAGACGTGTTATAACGGTTCATACTAAGTGAACACTCATTCGCATTCCTTTCAATTCATGGATTTAACTGAAAAAACTCAGCTTGTATGAATCAGATAATAATCTGTTTGTCCTTTTTATTACACCTGTCATGGTTGCTGGCAATCACAGAGGTCTATCATTTGTGAATTATCTATTTTATCGGGCTGCTGCTTCACACCTTTACATCCTCGCAACGACACAGTGGAGTAGGTGCCACAGTGACACGTAGGCCCGATTTTTTCGCTCCCACTTCCAGGCCTACCGAATCCGTCACCTTTCCGGGGTGTGTAAATTGTTATAAGAGAAATATGGGTAAGATAAACAGCACTGACATTGTGAAGAGTGGTCAACGCAAGTCACTGTATAGACCAGGCTTGCATTCAACCACCGCTATAATATCACGTTGAACACGAATGCGTAGGTGCATTCTGCCACAAGGGATCGACCAAAGATTATTTCATGTTAATCTTGTCATTAGTGGATAATGACTACTGTATTAAGATCTACAAAAATAATTGCGTTATATACCATATTGAGACCAACAAATTACCGTAACCATTATTGCCCCAACCTAAACTTGTGAAATTCGTCGATTATAGCCTTAAAAACGTTTTATTCGTTTATTTATTTTATTAAAAAGTAAATAAAACTTTACTAATGATATAAAATTTTAGAGTCATAAAAATTTTAACTGTTTCATCAAATTTAGAAACGTTTTTGGATGTTCATTTAAATATTGCTGATTTATCACACGTTTTTCCTCATCCATAATATAACTTTTGTGCTTTTCGAGGTGAGGTTCGTACAAAATTTGAATGTTTCGAATTTACCTTTGAATTCTTCGTAACCTACTACATACATTATTTTCCATGTATCCCCACTATAATTTTCTGTAACTGTACAGAACATTTTGTTTAACCCTATGATTGTCTAATACAATTGTACAATCTAAAATTAGCCTTTTCGATAAGCGCAAAATATGAAATAGCTATGATATGACGGAGAGCCATAGGAAATTTTAATTAGGCCTTAATTGCTACTGATTCATTATGATTCATTGTAATAATTGTAATATCGTAACACTGATTCATTAGAATTCACAAGAAGAAAGAAAATAGTGTGGCACAGAGTCTCATTCCTGCACATATTACTTTTTTCCTCTCGTATAAAAACCCATCGGTTCTACCACGAATGAAACTTGACAGAACATTTTGTAAGCCGCTATTGTTATCCTTATCGTTAGCCTCTTACGGCCTATATCGCCTCTTACGGCCCATATTGCCTCTCACGGCTCGAATAATTTGCCTCTGTTCCATTCTGGAGATAAAGTTTTTCTCATTAAAGTGTATTTACTGCACTCTCCTAGAATCAACCCGCTCTTCACATATTTCCATATCAAAACAATAATGTTGATGAACACTTCTTTAGTCACAAAAAGTGACTCGTACCTTATTCTTATGTTACTCATTTTCAACTGTAAAAAATTTAGGTCTTCTCAATACAACAAAGCTTATTTGAAGAAACTAAAGGTAATCATTTACTCACGCCTTTAATAATATTTTATGTTTTTCTTTATTCTTCGCCTTCAAAACAAGTTTTGAGAATGCTATTTCTATAGTTACCCATCAGTTCCGTTTATACAATAAGTTCGACCAAGGCGGCTTAATCATGAAACTTGGAGCGTAAGATGAGAATCGAACCCATATCTCATCTGAATCCCGGCCTAATGTTTTACTGATTACACTAAAAAGGTTCTTGTTCTGCGACCACGGTTATTTTATTAAAGTCAATGTTGATACATTATTACTACTTCTCATTAGGGAGGTCAATTTGGAAAACCGATCATGGTTGATAGGAAAGGAAATTGTGAGGATCGACTAAGCGAGATTTGAAGGAATTCATTGAAATGATACACACGAAAATATGTATCAAACCACATAATGCGGAAATAAAAAGCCTGATGATCGTTGAAATAGCAGGATCACTAGAGGTTACCGGTGGCGATGTTAGCTGAATGGCTCACCAGTATTGCACGTACGAATTGAGAAATCCCAATGAGATTTTGTGGACATTGTTTGAATTTCCACACATTACAACATAGCTTTCCAAATCCTGGCCTTTTGTTTACTCGGAAAACGAGAAAATTTACATAAAAATCTTACACTTCAATGCAATTTGATGCATTAGCTGTCCACATTAAGTGCCTATGAAAAGTAATATGATACAAACATAAACAAAATGATGACATTTATTAGCTAGACAAATAGCAACAAAATTTTGCGATCTAAGGCAATAAATTAAAAGAGACTGAGTTCTCATGCTTAATTATATGACTGTTCAACAAATAGAATTGAACTGGTACAAAGAAAGGCCCATCCTCTGAAAAGCAGGAAATTGGAATATCACAAGAAATAGAAATATGCGAAGACAAAACAGTACAAAGCAATGTTATCATTTGAAATCACTTCACTTGAATGTAATTGAAGGTTATACAGATGAAAAATTGAATGTATCACTCACTTACAACCGTATTTACTCGTCAAGCAGAACTAAATCAACACATAATCCCTTTAGCGGGGGTTGTTGGAACAGATAAGGTCAATGTCGGATGATAAAGTGTAAACGTAAATTTAGAACTGAAAAAAAAAGAATGCAAAATAAGCAACACCATGAGATCATGAAAATACTTATAAGTAGGAAATTAAGGTCGCTGAAATCAAATCATTTTCGGATTGAAGGAATCACCTCATCGTGAGATATTTATAGACCAATTATTAAAGAACAGGGATGTACGCTTGAAGCGCAAGTACGAAAAATAACGAATACTTAGAGTTTGAGCGGTACTTGAATTACCATACCATCTACATTAACAAACAAAGTGTCTACCCTCCAAAATCTATCAGTACACATTTCGCTCTGGTAATCAAACCGGCATAGAATGAGCAGAAAATTTTTGTTCAACTATATAAGCAGAAAGATGGGAGAAAAGGTGTATATATATATATAGAAATAGCGAATATAAAACAGCCAGAGTTCTTAGACACAATAAGAGATACGAGGTAAAAAAGCATTTTCGGCTATGGAATCCTCTGAGAATTTCGCTACAAAGGAAATCGTCAAATCTACTATGTTGTTTGTGCCTCCTATGGCAGGATTAAAGAAAGCCCATTGCTTTGTTGCAAGAGATCTATTTACTCAATCTAATAAGAAGTCATAAATCTGGAAATCTCGTAGGATCTTCGCGATACGATGTTGGTACTAGGAAAATTTTGTCCGATAGATTGATCCCAAGTTGCAATTTCTGGAACGTCACCTTCGCTGATATGGTGGGCAACAAAGGAATCTCTGCAATGTACTTTATGAATTATCACAGCTGGCTGAAAATAACAAAAGATTAAATGCATTTATTACTATGGTTAATAGAGAGCAAATGAAACTTTATGGCGGAAATATCGAAGAAACATAGCAATCAAATCAAACCAACAGTAATTCATAACCTAAAGGCAACTAACTATACATTGAAAGAGCAATAGCAATTTTCAAGTATAAGTGGGCTTCAAGCGCAATGAATAAAAATTTCTCATACGATTCATACCATAAAAGTACAAGTTAATTGCATGCTAAGATTTTTTTTTTCACAACTCATCTCCACCTTAAGACAGCAACGCTAAGGATAAATGAAATCACATTCTAAAAGATAAACAGTCTACTATTTAAACACATGACCTTTTCACGTAAAATAGTGTTATTCACCGTCTAGTGATCTTAGCAATGCTTGCAATGCTATCAAACACTATAGTACAAGGACAAACAATGGAAAGATGAAAATTGACCAAAGGTTTTAAAGGAAGAACCCACCTATGCGAACAGGAAATCCAGGCGGTAGCCTCGCTTCGCAAAATCGCCTCAATTTATCAAGGTGCTTGAAAGGAGCAACAATTTCAAGTATGTTGAGCAGGACTTCGATACTCATTGGAAACTCCTCACTCTTAATATTTATTTGAAATAAAAAGGAAGATCAACGTGTAGAAAAGTTAGAAAGAAACTACGAATTTGTTTTGGATCTCAAAGCTCCACTGATTTTCAAAATGCACAGTGTTACTCCAGCAACCAGGCACAGTTTTAAAAATACGACAGAATACAAATGTGTTGGGTTTTCCCATAATTTTCTGCATACTGTTTCAATGAATTTCTTTCTATATCAAGCCTAGTTTATTGACAAAAAATTTCCTCGGAGCTCAAGAAAACGGAGCCTAAAAAGCATACCAGTTTCGCGTTAATCAACAACAAATCAAAATGAATAAGCACCAGTAAGAATCGATAGTATTAATTGAGAATAAGCTGCAAATCGGTTAAGGACAAAGGGCTAAGAAGCGTTTGCGCTACAATACTATCGATCAGGGTATGATCTATAAAACCAAGCACATTGACGAAAGCGATACGAGCTGCGAAAGTCAACCTCACTGGTCAGCTAGTCACTTCTTAAGAAAATAGTCTGGGTTGCTGGCTGGAAATACACTACTCTGCTGCTAGGAATGTGAAATAACACGTGTATACGGCCGCAACGCCATCGCTATCCATTTAAATATGATGGGCGACCACAAAGTGATGCCTCGATGAAGACACCTTATACAAGACTTCTTATAACTGATGTGCAGAGGTATCCTGTATCTACTGCGAGAACAACACGCACCATTGGTATACTAGTTGTCTGGCAGCGAATACCAGCTAGCACAATAGCTTCCATGCTTGGAAGATTATAATCTCGGTCACTGGGATTGGCAATGACATAGTTTTATAATTTGCTTCACAACAAACACACAATAAATGCCGAATTCTATGAGTAATAACTTCAAATGTTAGTGGCAACAGTGTGAGAGAAGCTTTTGAGACTCAGTGTCGTTGTCATCAAGGATTGTTTCCGAACTCATAATTGCTAAGTATACTCGCCACAATCTTGAAAAAACTGATCTGGACGACGTCATCACGTCAACATGATGGAAATAATGTTGCTACGTGATTATTATTTGTTAACTGCCTTGAAGCACCAGCATTTGCGTGAAAAAATTTGGCCACCATTAAAAACATAAAAGTGACTTGGTCGAGATTTAATTGATTGCAAGCCTCTTTGTTCTTAGGACAAAAGAGTCCAAATTTGCACACCAAACAGTAAGCATTTAGTCGTTTAATTTACTTTTCAGAATAGATAACAATTGAACTATTAAAAGTGCCCAAAATACTATAGAGATTATGAGACAGCCAAATATTTTGTCTTCTTGTTTATTTTATAGATTGAGTCTTTAATACTAATATGTATAATATTAAGAAAGGAAATTTAGACACAACAACAGCACACTTACCATGCCAATCAAAGCAGTTAAATGTTTCTCGTTTTGCTTCAGAACTTGTGCTCTACCTAGAGGTGGAGCTGCGCCAGGTGCAGCGCCGACATATTCTTCCCACGTGGTGGGCATTCGACCGGGTGGAGCCAATGATTTTCTATGTTGAAAACTCTAAAACTTCGCTTGCATAGTACGAAATACGAAAAATCCCTAAATTATAAGAATAGCAAATCAAAATGAAGAATGACAACAAGGCGAAGTCATACCTTGAAGTCGTCGTCACAAACTGCAGCACCACTTGCTAAAGATTGCATAAAAGACTTATTCCTTTTAATATCGTCTGCAGTAAGGTGTTCACGTCTTTTTCGTGAAACAAGTTTCATTCCTTCAACCAGAAAGAAATTCACATTGTAGTCGCCAATCTGCTCCTGTTGAAACATTTGCTCCATTTTTAAAGGTAATTGTTATTATGTTAAGCAAAAAATTTGAACAACAAATTTAAGATAGCACTCGGACGTAATGCACCTTGGCATGTATAGTCAACAAAGAAGCAGCACATCTACAAAGTTCTGCTGATAACAAGACAAATAATAGATCAAAACGTTGGTACCTCTCTAGCATGTTTGAAAATCCATCCAGAAAAGGCTTGTCGAAAAGTTATTGTTTTAGTCGATATCTAAAAATTGTCAGAAAACCTGTAAATCAGTCTGAACTACATATAACGAAAACTTTGACACATACCATTTGATAAATAAGTTTGAAAAATGCAGAACTGAACGACTATCAAATTTAAGTGGCAAAAATCGTATTTTGTAAATAATTTGTGGCGTTATATTAAGAGAAATATTGAAACAGTTAAATGAATGAATCTTACTTGAGCAGAAACAATGTCGGAAGACATGAGTACATCTACTTCCTCATCGACTTCTGCTTCAGACTCTTCATGGCGAACGCGTTGGAATACCTGGACATTGAATTAATCGTGCAATATGAAGAAAAAAGAGAAACAAAAGTATTGTGACGTATTGGATTAAACTCATAAAGTACCCTGTTAACCTATACCTTTGAATTATTATCCATGATGATTAGTTCGTCACCCTCATGATGAGCGTCAGCGTTAAAAACAAACGAAATATCGCCACGCTCCCACCGACGCTCGCTAGGGGAACACGATAAAAACAATGAGGCTATCAGTAAGGAAAATGTTGCATAAAAGTTGCCGAAAAATTTATGAATACTAAAGTTTTAATAACGATGAGAAATGGATACTTGAAATCCGCAAGAGTTGTATCCATACGCAACTGTGTTCCTTTTTTATATATTTGGCAAACATCAGATGGAAGCATACGAGAAAGAAGAGGGACTAAAAAGAGAAATCCAGACAGTCACCAATATTATGCCTCATAAATACTAGATTATGATATGTAGGTACATACATATATTATAATATACATATACGATTAATTCTAAGGTAATCATTGAAAGTAAACGCACTCCAGCTTTGGAAATCCCACTTAAGTTCGAGATAAAAGTCATCAATATCCTCTAACATCTTCACAAGATGTGATTTACGAGACGAGAACCCTGTGCGCGACTGAGCTTTCAGTTTACGGAGCATTTCAGTGACTGCAAAAAAGAACAACTTACTTTTTGAAAATAAAGGAATAATAACTGTAATATAACAAAATTTTAAAAAATGGGCCTTTTGTGTGCGAATAAATGCCAACTGCATCAGTCGAAAATTACACTTTTTTGAAGCTTCTGCTACATGTAAAATAAATAGTGCAGCGGTATGAATGAAAAAGTGTTAGTAGTATCGAAACAATAACTAGTAGGAATTGTAAGCTTAAAAGAAAATTGATCAGTCTAACACAAAACCACACTGTCAAATCAAATACACCATACTAAAAAAGCAATATTAGTAGTATACAAAAAAAGCCAACGTGACAGACTAACATACTTATCTGCCGATCACCATAACTGACTGCCTCCATTAATGGATTCCAACCATCGCAATTTTTCACTTTCACAGGAGCATTATGAGCTAACAGCTGCGCAGTAGCTTCTGTAAATATCTTCTTATAGATGAGATCACTAACGGAAATTTTGTACAAATATGCGTACAAAATAGAAGTTTTCTAGAAACAAAGTCGTAAGATATTCGCATACACGAACATTCAAAAACAATGCATACAAAAAAGCTAAAGTTTACATATCTGGATTAATTTACGCCAAATTATGATAAGTAATATATATTAACATGTCAATATAACAATTCAATAATTAGAGACGATAATTCAATGTGATTGAGAACTTTGCTTGAAAATCTATTCAGCAGTAAACTGTCAGCAATTGAAGACTTTTGGATCACCACTTGTTAGAGCTGGACGGAATTGATAAAAAAGAAACTCACTTGATTTATAAATGTGGGAATAGAAAAAAATTACGATAACTTATTCATGGACTACGTAAAAATTTTGCTTCTTCATCCAGAATATGATTCCGGACTATAATTATTTACTTCACCTATGAATGATTGTGAAATAATCACAATGATCGAGTCTGAAGTTTATAAGTACATTGACAAACCTCTATGACCAAGCATAGTCGATATGTGGAGGGCCGTATTTCCATGTATATCCTGCTCGTACAGACTACGTCCTTAAATATAAGTATTTGAGATGTTTAATACGATCATTGCTGAGCATAGACATTTTTGAGTGAATATTCATTTGCCACATATAACAAAAAGCTTCGTTTTAACTCTTGAGGAATAACTTGAATTCTGCTTCAATCGGATGCGTATAGATTTTACAGAATCTTAGCATCAAGTTACAACTGAAAGACTACTAGATAATGAGTCAAAAACTGACCTGATTTAATCAGCTGTGCGATTGATTGCACGTCGTTGAAGAATGCTGCCCTGTGCAACGGGAACGCTTCCAAGTCACAGGCAGTCATTTCCTATAAGCTCCAATATTAGATTACAAAAACAGCATACTATGCTTTTCTTTAGAAAACGGAGTATAAAGTATTGATTAAACATATCCAAGGCTCGAAATAAACTAATTCATATTTGATAAATGCCTAGACAAGCTTATGGTCGAAAACATTTGAGAATTGAAAACTATGAAACACTTAGTTTTCCAATGTCAACTACTTTTTAATGATTCTTTTGTTTGAGAAATGATACTTACACGAAAGAAGTTGTTCCTCTACAAAAGCGACAAATACGAAAACAGAACTGCTTGAAAACGAAAAAAAACCTAATGCTTTGATATAACGAGTTCACAAACAGTTTCGAATTCACTGAGAAGAAACCACCAACATTGAAGGAGAACAGGAAAACGGTTCAAGACTTTCTTGAGGAACAAAATTGACGTGGCGAAGATTCAAATGTTGAATATGATGAACTGCAGTTACAATTTGAAAACATTAGTGCTCACGTCACACAGGAAAACAGAATGCTTTGAGAAAGTGATAAATAGCATATCATGTTGCACATTTATTTACCTTCTTTTATCACTCCGAGCTTAATTTGTCGCCTATTTCACAACAATCAAAACGTTTCATTGCCAGCTTTAAATGACATGTGATCGTACATTGATATCTTATTTTAGCATAATACAAATAAATGTAATGACTTAATGTAATGAATAGTGATGCATGTGAGAAAACTCTCAAAGACAACAAAGAATGATGACAAAGTAAACGTAAATATAAACAGTTGAATACTGTGGATAAGAGTAAGCCTTGATGCTAACCATTTGTTGTTTTTGATGTTATAGTGGAAGTATTTGTATGGGATTGTTCTATAGTACGATTTGAAAGTACCAGCTTGTTGTCAAGCCACTGCTACTTACCCTCCTAGATTATTATGGTACCAACTCACCGACTTTGAGAAACAAAAGGCTTGGTTGGCCTTGTATCAGACTCGAACTCTCGTATACGGTATAAAGCCTTACTGAAAATACATTACTGAGAAAACTGAACTAATAGCTCCATTATGTACTAACAAATCAAGGATAAGTTTTTACACGATCTGATAACATATCATTAATAGACACGAACCGATATTTTTTATTTTGATAATGCCTGATAAAGAAGTACAATATTTTTCAAATTAATTAGTATTCATTGAGTTTCAGTACTATGAAAGAGACACGTAAAATATTTACTGTTGACTTCTGTGTTTACCTATATTTATTGCAATTCGAATGTAATTAATCTATGTACATAAGTAATATCTGTAAAGATGCATACTCCACTACCCAGTCGCTATTTCACTCATTAATTAGACTCAAATCTGAACTCAAATAAATATTAGAAATCTAATCAAAATACAATAAAGTTGAAAAATCATTTCAAAATCATCAATGAATGAATTTATTAGCCCTCCTCTATGTATTCACGTTTTCATATAAACGTTCAATGAAGATCCGTCGTACATCAACAACTCGAAATATGAGTGACAAACTTTTACTTTATATTGATTCCTAACTGATTTTAATTAGAGCAAATATTCCATAAAAACTTCATTTATCGACTAAATTATACGTTTCTAAACACCTCAGTTCTGTAATACAGCGATGAACTAGGAAGTGAGGTTAAATCCATGAATAATAACACTAAGAAAACTCATTCACTAATAACTAATATCAATCTTATCAAACGTTATCACTCAAATATTTCTTACATTCATCCAATTTAAAATGCTGGTGTTTAAAAAGGTTCATGGAATTTCCAGTTGATAAAAGATTCCACGTGCATCAAAGGAAAACACTTTCTCAAAGAAAGAAAAAACTACAGGAAAAAACCATTTACAGTAGAACCGGAGGAAAATCATTAAGAGATGATCAAAATAAAGGGCCATCTTATGGAAAAACGAGCTTCTTCAGTTGGATGAAATATCACAGTTTGCTTAAATATTATAAAATAAAATAAACATAGTTTAAATGAGGACAAATTGTAGAGCAAAGAAGAGCAAAGATTGAATTATCGATTTTTATCGGCTCATCTGACAAAAATACAACTGAATTTGACCGCTATAGGAAATTTATGGAACGTTGCTGAAATTTATTCGAAGGAAATAAGAAGCTTTTCAATAATAAACAGCACAAATCATAACTGAGGGAAAATCCTTAATATAACTCTTTCATTGCCTTTCTATCAATATAATTTTTTTTTCAATCACCTGACTGAAGCAGAGCTCATTTAAGCCGAGTGTAATCGTAAAGACATCGAAGATTATCGACGTGTCAGATTCTAAGCTCTCGAAAGAACTCAGTTGCACTCAATTTTAAGGGGAGACTTTCTGACACTTTAAATATTTTAAATAATCCCTTACAATTTATTTTTCAATGAAAACAAGCTTCAACAAAAGAGGAGAAAATCTGTGTTCTGTACTTTGTGAAACGAGAAATAATTATTTAGCACTATATATATATATATATATATATATATTTACATTTACATTTATATTTATTGAATTATTTTGTTTATATATATACATGTGTATACTTAACGTAAAATATTTAGCAATACTCCTACTATTTTTATATTACATACATCATCTGAAATAAGAGGGAAAATTTGCTTATATTACCACTAGGCTAAATAGTGAAAGTTAATCGCAATATGGAGTCCCATTTGAGGACTCGAGTTATGTGAATAACTCAACAATGTGTGGTATCTGAAAAACACTTCAATATAATCATATGTTTGTTTACAACATCATTAGTCCATCTCAAAGTACGAAAGAACTGAAAAATTCGTCAACATGATTCCGTTTATGCAATATTTTTCAATAATTCTTTATGTGGATTTTTCCTTTTGACAGATTTTAAAAATAAACAAACGATCAATAAGACTAGTGACGTCATATGATATTTGTATACTAAATCCATCATATAATATAAAAATACAAAGTTGAGCATAACCTCATCACCTGCTGAATTTTGCTTGTCGTCAGCATCGTAATCTTTTCTCTCTAGTAGATGATGAGATTTCCTATCAAACCTTATCAGAATTTCAATTAAACTGGATGACAGATCTCCTCATAGGGATATATCTTGCAGGTTAGTCGCAATGCTATTTCAGCGCGCCTGGACTCATTACGCACTAGATGCGAATATGCACTTGATTTTATAAAGAAGACTCATAAAATGAGTTCCTTAAGTTAGCTGCATTTGATACTTTGTGCTTACATGCACATAGGTACAAGCATGTGTATATGTGCTTATACTTGGACAGCTTAAATTCTGCGCTCGTTCGACCAAAAGCCTACAAATAGTGCGAAACAGATGAGATGAGATTCGAGGCCAACGAATAATCGCCTGGGTCAGTGGAGTGGTAAACTTCTTAACAGTAAAATACTCTACTCCAATGAAACTACCCATCAAGTAAATTGTTAATAGAAATTCCTCTTGTCCTGAAAAAGTTGCTGTGAGGTTTTCAAAAACTATTGAGATGTCAATGTACTGAAGTGATTATCTGCTAGTACATCGTACGTGAGCTAACATCAGAAACTTTAGAAGCCTATATAATCAAAAACATTGAGAACGACGTTATCAAACTCGTGCTCTGCTTCTCGTGCTTACACGATGTTGCGAAAAAATCCGAGTTTTAATGACTAAAAGCGCTTATCTTCAAGCTTATACTTCAATGTGTTAAAAATAGATCCGCAGGCAAATATCAATTAATGTCCGAACTCGCATAGACTTATAGAAAAGCGATAAGAATAAGATTCTGGATAGAGACGAGCTAAGGTTATTCTGACAGATTTTTTACGACATACATTGGCAGAGGAGCAGTTGAGTGCGCTTCTGGTATACACACACCCCGAATAGATATGCCATATAAATATTGTTCAAGATTTCCTCATAACGATAGAGGACCATTCGTTTGATGCGCCGCTGCAACAGACTACAATTTTTGTCAGAGATTGTGACTCTCATCATAAATTACAACGTCGAGAGATACATGTCAATATGACAAGTTCAAACATATGTCATCCTAACGTGCTACATGAGAAAGTACATGTTAGCTTATGATTTGTGCTTAACTCCATTATTCACTAGTATTACATCGGCCTCATAATAATTTACTCACTCTCTTCCACGAGAACGTAAAAGTAGTAGTAAGATAAGATACCGTATTTTTCTTTCTTAGCAGGGTCGTAGTCATATAAGATACTCTAATTATAGTAACCTCATACTCAGTTGCTTCAAACGAGATGAGACTAAGCCATTCTGAGTCGTGCCATCATAACGATGCATCATATAGAGTGATGAATTGTGTTGTGTGCAATTATTTGCTATGAAAAATAACACAAAAGTTCAGTGATGTGTATAACTCTCGAAAGAGTACCGCGTGATTTTAGCCTTCAACTCGTAAAACCTCAAATGCGATTTGTTGCCTCTAAGTATTTTGCAACGTGCAATAATGAATTCTCTTTGGATGTATTAAGAGTTATTTTGTTATTAATATTGTGTTTCCAATTGTGTACTATAAAAGTTTTAC
>KN716324.1:15417-26709 GCA_000816705.1 Dictyocaulus viviparus | reverse complement strand
CATTTGACGGCCCCTCTCAAGAATGCTAGGCACGACATCCCTGTCAAGAGACCGCATCACGCAGCAAGGATTGATCAAAGCTAAGACATTTTATGTCACGTTTCTTTTGGACTTGCGATAGTAATACCTAACGACATGTGGATTGATAAATTCAGTAATCGATGACTAGAATAACCAGTTTCCAAATTTTCTTCGTTGTTTGTCGATTTTTATTATTTTATTCTTAAATTTGTCTTATTGGGTATGTGCTGAAAATGTCGTAAACAACGATGGTCTTCGCATGTAATTTCAACACTTCATGAGGTTTTTCTGCAAAGGACAAAGCTGTATTTTTCATTGTTTTGAGATTGCAAATTTTTCAAGTTACTTTGAGTATGTTAACTACGTAAGTTTCATAGGTGAGACAACACTTTGTAGAACTACTGTTAGGTACTGCTAGTTGTTGCATTATGTGACCCACAGTACATTGTGGGTATTTCAGTTTAAACTTGCGTAAATGTGCTGTTTGTAGGTCTCGGTTGTCTCTGCTTGTGGAGAAGAAGCCATTCTCGGATACAAGATCTCCACAAAGGATTAAAGCAAACTGATCAGAAGCGGGTGATTGTCTCTTAAGTGACTTGTTCCCGCTGCATGGTTCTTCATTTTCTTGTTTAAAAGTTACTTGTTTAAGTAAATTATAAAAATTCTATTATCGCTTTTGCCTTCCCCTAATGTTTTCAATAGGGTTTTAATTGTGCTATGAAATATCCTGTCACCGTTGGATGTGATTATCTATCCTGAGATTGTATGTAAGGTTAAGAATAAATTGTTTCCAGATTTGGAAATGAATTGACCGTTCTTGGAGAGCTCTAGATTAAACCAATTATATTCTCTGTGCATCATGTAATGCGGTGGTAGGTCTTTGTGGTACACTGTAAGGCGCATTTTCCTATATTGTTCTTTTTTTATGCCAGTTGCAGTGTTCTTGTTGAATGTAGTTGGAGGTTCAAAATTGTTGGTGTTGGTGAAGTTGGACTAAGCTACTTTTGCTATGCTGTTTGAGCACATAGATGGAATTCACGAACAGTGGAACTGTGAGCGGGCGTGCGATGAAAGTGCCAATACCCACATATTGGCAAACCCGTAGTTCCAACTTTACGTGAATGCGATTATTGACGTAGTAACGGTCATAATTTTCCCGTCTTACGTTCACATGTTAACCTCTCTTGTGAATGTTAATAGTTGCTGTTGCGTTTTGAATAAAGTTGTTGGGGAAACTTATATTTTTTTTGTTGGAAGTTTGCTCTTTAAAGTCAGTTCAAGGAGTCTGTGGCATTTAGGATTATTACAAGTGATGTAGGTGAGGAATTTAATCTACGCCCTTATAATTAGTTTGCAAGATGTTGTTCTTGTATGATGCTCCATGAATGTTTCTGAATATTTTCAAATAAACACTTTTCCAAGTATGATCCGAAATGGTTTGCTTAACTGAGTAAGGCAATTTTCGATGTTGACGGAAAGACATGTTGCTTCATTATGGTCTCAACAACATGGCTATTGATCAAAGAGGGTTGCCCAGAACGTGGTTTATCAGGAAAATCGAGATTACTCGTCACAAGATTTTTTCAGTGTGTTCGTAGACATATACGCAGAAACGAACTTGCATACTACTCAACAGTTTCTTTGGAAAGGCTAGATTAATTATACTAGGACTATGTATGACTGTTGAGAAATGAATAACCTACCTTTTCAGTATCCAAATGTGAAAGTCTTATAAGAAAGAAGGACTCAGAAAACTCCACCATTCGAGCATGTGGATTTAAATTAGTGTGTCTCAATAGCAGCAAAAAACATGACATCTTAATGTCTACGGAACTATCATTATATACAAAAAATAAAACTAATTCATCTAGAATTAGTTGAATACATGGGAACTACTGAATAACTATTCATTTCGAATCGATTTACCTCATGAAAGGGAGTTTTTTCACTACAACATCTGATAACAATCCAACAAACTAGAAGAATCCATACTATGGTCAACGGTGGCTTGAAGTATTCAGAATCACATATTTATTCCCCCCGATACTGCTTGCAGTTAATATAAATAATAATATAATATTTAGTGTAGGCTGTTGGAAAAGTTAATCCAACTGGATTGAGTGGAAGTGATCCTTTGATATTTTCTGTCAGTGGTGAATTCTCTATTTGTAAATGGGACAGTTATGTTTGTAATCAATTATTAGATAGTGATGAATATAACAGATCGATTGTTTATCATTATTGACTAGATTTATTAAATTGCTGCTATTCAAACAGTTTTTTTCCTAAACAGTTTTTCACAGCAATTATTTTAATAAAATTTTAAAACTAGTTTCAGAGTAAAATAAGGTTTCTATAAGTGAGGATGATGTTCAATTTTAAAGTCACGGAAAATAATTATTATCTCTAGGGAAGCTAATAGAAATAAACATGATGAACAAAAATCATATTATGCTTTATTTATTCGTGCTTTCATAAACAATAAACAACACAAATTCTGATTACCAAGTATTCTCCGACTTCGTCCTATACGTCTCATATGTTGACCTACCCATTAATTAGATCAAAAACCAGAACCAAACAATTTAAACGTTATAATATTCTGTTTTGTTCAATTATTTACAATGCAAAGACTGTATCCTGTTCTTTCAGAAAGAATACGGCTGGAGAACAAAGAAATCGGTGAGGCTACTTTGTGCTTTTTTTAGTCTTCAGATTTCTTCTCCCGCTAATGCTACTTCAGTACGCGAAGGGAATACAATTCGATGGAGCAGTACTAGAATTATAGGGTAGCGTGGTGTCGTGGTCTTGCTCAGTTTTTTTGAAATGTAGCGAGTCTATATGGCAGTATGTGATTAAACTTGTCGTAGGTTTCCAAAGCTACTGGTTCAATAGATTCTGGAAAGCCGAGTGCATAATATCGTAAGCGCGATGCACGAATTTTTATGTTCGCGGGTTTTCTTCGCAAAGAGCTAGCTGGTTCTACACGTGTTATTTTCTTCTGATATCCAGGACTCATTTCCCGCAATGATGGACATGAAAAAGTTCCCTTTTTTTAGTCGCAGCAGGAGGCTTTAGGAAATGGTCAAGCGTGAAACGGTGCTCGTGGTCGATCATTGCAATGACGTATTATCGTTGCTTCGATGACATCATCAAAAAATAAATCATACAATTCAAAACACGGATTTTTTTGCCCATTGTGTTGATCCAACCAACATCTATAACTTCGATAATCTAAATTCTAGATTCACTACCAGAAATTCGGTAAAAAAAATGATAATAGAAAAAAGCAGTAGTTTGACAAAAAATCAAGGGTATTCCAATGCAAAAGAGGCAAGCATCCTAATTTTAAAAAGAGAATGCTTAGGCTTAAGGCTACTGGATTCATAATACCTTAGTCAGTCGCTTACCGTAGGAATCAACGTGTTTCTAAGCTCAAATCTTTGTAGCGACGTTTGATGTATCTGTGCTAGCTTGTATAATTTTCATTCAAAGCTCAGCCTACTTCTACTCGTTTGATATTTGCTAGAACGCTTAAAAACAAAACTATCTTGATATAAAAATTTCATCTCCTATTTTCAATGTGTGCTTAAACGTCATAGTGCATATGCTTGAAACTGTGTAATATTGGAAATTACCAAGCACCTGTCAAGGTGAACTACTAAACTGAGTGATGTAACTATGCGATTTGATCTATCACAATTACAATAGAAAGAGCTCATGATGTTATTCATTAAGCTTCATATATTTTTGACCTCACTTTAGTAATACAAATCGAACCTTTACGATCTCATAAAACATGGAACGACAAGTATCAGATATTGAAAGAGGTTTTATTAGAAATATATGTCAACTGGAATCTATACAAGGAAAGCATAGAAGAACTGATGGAAGCAAAGATTTAGAGCAAAAGAGCAATACCTCGTTGAGAAAACCAAAGACAGACAGAGAATTAGCAGACATTAAGAGAGGTCTTTTAAAAAATATATGTATAGTAGAATCATTACTGACGAACCAAACTACAGATGACATATGATTGGAGCTAATGAATTAGAAGGAGAGAGCAGTCCATTGTTGAATAAACTAAGAGTTAACTTGGCAAACATGCGAACATTGTTAAGGATCTGAGGGTGCAGGATAAAGTGAATCCGGCTACAAAAACATTTTGCCTTTCAAATAAGAACCAAGAGCTTAGCGAATTACCTTAGAGGTAACATTATTCACTAACTGCAACAAATGCCAAGAAGAGTTTCCTTTAGCGCAGCTACACTATTAAGAGGATCTGCCATTATTACCGAACGTCACCTTCTAGTGTAAAATTACCGAATATCGTATTTTTCAAGCTCTTGATTATTATCTATTATTGTATATTTCTTATTTTTTCATATAAAAATTTAATTATTCCTGTTGAAAGTAGCTATAGAACTACAGAGCAGACTGTTGTTCTTTCTATCACAAGCGTACAAATCAAATTTCCATTAAATCACTAGCTTCTCGCGACAGCACTGATTCGACCGCGAAAGAACCTATTACTTATCGAACCGCATCGAGCAGAAGCGGCACAACTCAAGTAAGACTGAATGTATTCATTGCCAACTACCTCTCCTTTGAGACGTCAAATGGTCGGCATGAGAACTATGTGCACTGTAATCGGAGGTGTTCACGAAGAATCTAGAAATTATGATACTGAGCGTATCCCCTAGAGCGCAAAGAATTCTTTGAACTAATCTCGTGTGTGTTAGAAAAAGATGGAAGTTCTACTCATGCGTACTCAAAGCTGCCTACGATAAATGAGAATTCAAATGATCTACTTGAAGTAAGTATCTTCAGTATTAATATAAACTAGCAGACAACAATTCGTGTAATATTAATATATTGCCGTTGGCAATGAGCTGCCGTTATGGTATTTTTGTCGAAACATGTACGATTGTTTTCGAACATTATTAAAGTTCTAGATTATTAACATATATTTACAAAGCTGAGAATTGGAATAGCTCCCTCTTTATTAGTTCGCTTGCCGCATATTTCCAAAATTATGAAAATCAAGTGACTTAACAACTCCCATACACTAACAGGTTGAGGTTTGTCCATGAACATCCTTAAAATTGAGGCAAAACTGACTTATCGTTGATTACATTAGCGAATTTGTCAGCGTCTTCGTTTATTCAAAAATTTTTATATTACCACATGATTCAACTAATTTTAAGCGTTTCGCTTGCAATTATTAAAGGCAAGCACATGAATCAAACCACATCAATAGAAATTTAATGTAGATTTTTCGTCTATTGTGTTTTTCTTTCCTTCATCGGATTGTTTTCATAATAGACTGATATTTTTATCATTTAATCATTATGGAAGGAAAGCTTTCATCCTTTTCTGCTTTAGTTTCAGTACAGTAACGAAGCTTTTAGAAGTACTCAGTTCTTTTCTTCTGTCAATATGGTATCGAACTCGTTGTTTCTCGTGGGTTTCTTGGCTGCTTTTTCTACCGTGTATGGATGTGGAACGGCTACACAAGGTTGAGAAAAAAAAAGAGCTTCAAAATCCAATCAGAATTCAGAGCAAAATTTAAAACATTGAAAATTTTCCCATCTATTACAATAGTTTTATTAACGATTCAAATATGCTTAAATGTCACCAGGACATTTAAATAATTCACATTATTATTTTTATTAATGTGGTCTCTTGAGGGAAATCGTCAGTTATATATCAAATATGTTTTTATTAATTATTCAGCAAGCATATTTTTAAGCCTCTGTTTATGAACGCTGTATTATTTACAAATGTTTTAGATAAATTTGGAATAAAAAAAAACAAATCAAATAACATCTGTGGAGGGTACAAATATCCGAGGGCATTATATGGATGATTACTAAACAAAATCCAATCTTATAAAAATTATAGAATGATTTTCTAGGAAGAACTGTAAGTTTTAACGTCACCATTTTTAAAATACCAGCACAAATGCTGTACTCAGAGGATATGGCAGCTCCATCTTTAGCTCCTTTCATTTCTACCAGCGAGGACAAAGCAATCAGTTTCGTTAAGAATTTGGTAGAGAAAACAGTAAGAATTTTTATTAATATTAACGTTTTACATATTCACATGAAAAAGTACCTGTTTCCGACTGCTAATGACACAAAGTTTATAATTAGACATAAAATTTCACCTTCATCAAATGGCTCCTCTACTAAAATATTCTTTCAATCATTCAGAGCTCTTCTAGGTTGAAGAAGTTCTCTATCAGCAGGGTCGTGGGGCTGGTCTATCAGATGATGTGGTTGCGCTTATTCTGCAGCAATTTGACATCAAAGTCGGCTACCAACCCTTAAAATGCATTAAAGTTTACACAGATGCAATGGGGGCTATGGGTGAGTGAACAAGTTTAAGTAAATTTTTATAAAGTAATACAAAATTTTTTTTCATATCATCTTAATTATATTATCTGTTGACTAGATAAAATCCAATAGAAAAATGATTAGATGTCACTGCTAATATCAATACTACCCTTATTGTCACAGAGGTTATCAATCTGTTCATTAGTTTAAATACACAATGCGATTTTCCTAAACAAATAAGTGAGATATATGATAGAAGCCTCAGCGTAGAACTGCGTAGAGCTTAATAATGTTAATATAACAAACATAACAAAGAATACTTATGACTTAATAATAATCTTCAGTACGTTTTATTATTCTCTAGTTTCTTGACACATATAATTGAAGAGAATGTGATGTGCTAAAGATGCTAACTCTTTCAAAACTATTGCAGTTATGAACGGTGTTTTTAACTGTAAAGTAATCGACAACACATTGACGAGCATATGTGTAATGCAGGGTATGTGTGATATGGCAATGCATTTGAGATCCACTCCTCCGGAGCACCTTAGCATTCCAGGAAAAATTGAGGTAGATTTTTCTCTATGTTTACCATAACGTATTCTGCTTCGGAAATAAGCTCATTAGACCACCAATTTCATTATGGCGAGCTGGACAAGACAAATGTGGGAAAGTGTACTGAGTAGGGCTGTACGAATAGTGTCATCAAGGCCAGTTAACACAATTCAGCGGAGCTTCTGTCACCGTGCTATCTTGAATAAAATTCTAGTGTAAGAAAGGAAACTGATAGAGGACTTCATTTAATAAACGTTTTGACAAGATTTATTGGTGATGCATATGACATTCAAGATAATCAATAAATAGAAGGTGTAGAGAATACTCTGTCGAGTAATCTCTACTTTATCATCCAAATTGCATGCAAAGCAAAGACATATTGCATATCATATTAATTTGTGGTTTCTGAGTCATCGTATCGAAAGTTAGAAGTGCTGGAGGCAAGTGAAAGTGCAAATGTCCTGATTCATAAAAAATCATTATTATTTCATAATTTCGATTTCTTTCTGGATTCGAACTTAGTTAAAGGACAGAAAAGGATAAGCAGTTACGGTAAACAGTTGTCTCATGTTATTACAAGTCTCGTACAATTTCCATGATTATCTTATAACGAATTATTTTTGATCTTCATATATCAGTCTCACCTATTGCATCTGATTAATAATTGTTATCTGATTGAATAATTACATCCTTATGAATCTTATCATGTATGTTCTTAATTTATCATTGTTGTAAGCGTGATATAATATTCTTGTGTATTGTTCAAATAAAGGTTTACTTACCCAAGTTTGAGGTATAAGCCGCGATCTAAATAAAGACCCGCGTGGCAGGCCAAGGCACGAAGTGCACACAAACACGAAGAACCAACACAAAATTCTGTGCATCGGCCGTATCGACGAATCCATCAAAGTCAGGTGCATTGTTCATATCGACGAATTCAGCCTACGCGCAAACAGGTACGCCTTCCATCACTTATCAATGTCAAGTATCCTCAACGACCTAAGTGTCAGAGCGTACTGGCTAGACCTACTCGAACCAAACACGTTATATCGAAGGAAACGAAATGACTTCACACTTACCTCACGTCAGAAATAATTGACGAGAACAGCTAACCGCGTCCTGACCATTCTGAATGAGGATGGCGATATGATCTCGAAAAAACTTGAGCTGCTTGACGATAAACAAGAAGATGTCAAACCACAACAAACTAAAGTACAAGAAGCAATGGTCAGCGTCCAATACAATATGAACGCTGTTCTAGCAGCCTCAGACTACTACCGGCAACAGCCGATCAGCTAAGTGCCAACACCCTTGCAAAAGAAGACATTCAAAAGATGGTTGAAGAAGTTGTGAATGAGATAGTTGATCTTATCGACAGACATCGACTTACCACACGAATCTACTACAGCTCAAAAACAAATTAGAACGTATTGGACTCCAAACAACCAACACCAACATCAACGCAGAACAAGGGCAACCCTAACAAACCTACCTCCTTTACCTATTCCAAAAGTAAATAAGTAAATAGCCGAAGAAGAGATAAGAATGCTGCAACTGCAAGTTTTATGCGACCACGTCACTCAAAAATTTCTAATTTTTTGAAGATTCAGTAATGCCAAATGATATTTTAATTTTTATGATTACAACCTTCGCTTCAAAAATCAACATGTGTGGAAATTGCAGTATTAAGTTGAGCAGCTAGAGGTACGTGCCTCCACAACGATAAAGCTAAAGTTGGTTAGTCTGTATTAGAAGCTTTCCAAAGTCATCTGGGTTGTATTACTTCTACTGACGTTGACGACGTTCAGTCGAGTAGTAAGCTACTTTACGATAAGGGCGGTGCTACCACACGGGATTTGTGATTCGACAAAGGATTTGAGTCTGTAGCGTTGTGCTATAAAGATTAAATGTATTATAATACAATATTCCCAAAGAAATATTTAATAGTCAGAATATTTGAATACAAACAGAGCGAGGATATCAACTAGCTACTATCTATCATCACCAGCATAATTTCATGAATAACAATTTTTCTTTCTATAAACGAGCTCTCTATTGTGTCATAATTCATTTGCTCAAAGAATTGGAGCATGAGCAGCTTAACCTTCTTCATATCATTACATTATACACTTACTATATATATATCTTATGAATATATGACTTGTCTATGAATGATTTTTGAAAAAATGCGCAGTTGCTTAGATATTTTATTCGCTATTTTCATTGACAGTCATATCGTCTAATGCCTAAGGGCAGCCTAAGGCAATAATATAAAGTTCCACTCATAGAGGAAGCATTACATTACACAGAATGCGGTTGATTGAACTTGGCGGATCAGTTTATTAAGTAATATCTTTCCTATTGTTCTATGAACAACCCTACCTTGTAGATTTTTCCATATATTTTTCGAATTTCATATGTTCTAGAATAATTTTCATGAGACTGTAGTTAAGAAGTAATTAAAATGAGCGTTCTATTGTAACAATAGAAGCTGTGCATAACAGCTATTCAAAAACATAATGAAATATTTCGTGACTTCAAATAATCATAATGAATGTCCTCGTTTTTTTTTCTTCAGAGACTCGGTCGGTTAGCTTTTCCAAATCAGAACGCTCATCGTCTGAATGTGATTTTCAAGCGGACTAGAATTAACTTGATGTGTTGGACATCCTGTCGTCCAAATTCAGTAATGAATTCAATCAAACCATACATGAATTCAATTTTGAAAAATCGTTTGATCTGCAGAATTTAATGCTTTCTTTTTTTACCGCGGAAATGCCCCAATTTTCTCAAACTGAGGTAAAAAAGTGCTGAGTGAACATTGGAAATTCCTAGCGCATTTTAAGAGAGAGGGAAATTTTTAGCACCTGTGCTTTCACAAAAATACAATTTTCACTTTTTTACTTTAAAATTTTATAAGTTCTACTTCAATTTTTCTTAGATCACCTAGATAAATGCGAACTTTTACGTTTTCACCTGTCATCGTCAGTACATTCTACAGCGTCTTTTTTTTTGTTTTAAACATAACATTTAAATATCGACAGATGATACGGTAAGACAAGAAGACAAGAAGATGTTCTTCTAGACATCACCCTACAGATCCATTCTATAACGTAAAAATCCGTTCGTGACGACATTCATTGTTCTACAGCACACTCGAAGAAATTTTATACCCCATCATCTAAATTGAAACAGGAAGAATACCTATGCAGTTGCTTCATCTGATTGTGAGATTTATTTAAGCATACGTTTTTGAATAAAATAGCTATAATAAAATTACTGTGAATAGTCAAGCTGGAAAAAAGAATTCAGTTTAGTCACGTCTTCTACGAATTATTCGACATGACGAGACGTTTTTCCCGAAAGGAACATCTCATTGAAATTGTGATTTTTCCAATACAATATAACAAACCGTTATTCAGATTAATGTTTTATGAAGAAATTTTTCATCAAGAAATATATCCTTCAATCAATGGTGGCAAAAGCTCCGGTAAATTGTTGTGCAAATGAGCCGGAGGCAAGTCGTTGAACAGCTCTATTCAAAACACTCGCCCACATTTGCCTTGACCAACCCGCCATTATAGCGTTAGTCGTCTAAACAGTTTTATACTCAGGACAAAGCATGTGATAATTAACCGAAAAAATGTAGACCTCAATCGTTCCAGGAATAGTAAGGAACTCTGAAGGAGTAGGTATCAAACTGGTAGGCATATGGCACGTATTCGTCATTACACATATGGCCGTCAATGTGTTGCCTTTTATTTCACAGTTTTTCATGCCCTCAATAGCTGAAATACTGACCGTCTCAAAGTACCGTATTGTTGAATTGAAAAGTGAAAAGTTACATTCATTAATAAACAACAGTTTTGTCATTGTCATTACACAATTTTTCGTGTAAACAATAAACATTATGAAATCAAATGCATAACCAATATTGAAATAGATAATAAATGTTAATTAAGAAAATATTCTCTCATAGCTATCTTTATTTATTTTCCATCAATTGAGAAACGATATAATGGTATTATTCGTATATCCCTCAAAATCCTGAATGAACCGCAAATCTTGGAACCTCAGGTGAGGCTTGAAGCCCACATCTATCCTTTTAAGGCTTGATTATCTTATTTATGTTGTCGATTTCATATTGTACCATATATGTAGCAGATATAACCCACTATTAAGTATATTTGCTATTTATTCCGTAGCCCACGCGCTTTCATTATGTTAAATTTTCCAGAATTTTCAAATTTTTTCAAGACACACTGCTTTAATTTACCTTACCCGAGAGCAATCGTAGGGTATAAAAGACCTTCAGTCTTAAAACATTATCTGTTCTATATTTATGATACTTCTTCACACTCAACATGGTTACGTGGTC
>KN716323.1:226660-247396 GCA_000816705.1 Dictyocaulus viviparus | reverse complement strand
GGCCCGTTTTTTTTTTTCTGTGTTTGGCGATTGTTTCCACGAGTGGCTTGCAGAGCCGTTTCGCGAGAGCTAAAAAGGTTTGGCTCACTCATGGGCAGCTTGCCAGTCTATCCCGATGAGTGGAATGTAGTTTGTTCGTTGGAGGCGACCGCTAACCGCCTCCCGTGTACTTCCTAGTCATTCGATTGCGGGCTTTAGGCTACTCGACAAGCAGGATACAATCTATATACACATAAGCACAAGTACGTACGCATACATAAATGTTGCTATGTGCATACAGAAGGTATGAGTCGACCAGCACAGCAGAATCAAGGAGTCCATCCCAAGAATCCACCCGCGTCTCAAGGCAAGAACACGGTCGCTTTTGGTCCGCGATTCACCCCCTATCCGCCACCTGGGGTCGCGCCACGTAGCCTCGCGACTAACCGGCTTGAGATCCCTCAGCGAGGGAGATCCGTGGACTGACATTAATATCCGCTCACAATCTATTTTTTTTATCTAGTGAACTAATGGGTGAGGATCGCATCATAATATCTTTACCATAGCTTTTGCTGTAAAGGCTTAGCTTAAACTTCTAGATATCTTGTGGTGATATCATAGTCACTTTGCTTGAAATATCCATCCAATAATGTCAAAATGTTTTTAAGTGATACCGAATACATTTATTTGTATTTATATTTATTTAGTATTTTAACATTTTGCTAAGACATTTTCTGCTCCTTATTGTAAACTTCAAGGAAACATAGAAACGCTTTCATTTTCTTGTCAGATGCACCGACTTTTTTGTGTATTCATTTAGTTCAAATGGCCTATTTCCTTTCTCATTAGAACACTTAATACATCAGCCCGAGTTGGGTAGCAGCTCGATAAATCCAAACTTATGTAGCGCTACTTCAAACTTGTGTTTATTATGAAAAGCATAACAATAGCACAATAACAAATAATAACGACCATTTAAAACAATACAATCGGATATTTATAATCGTAGAATAGTAGAAGAGATGCTAGATAAATACAGCGGATGAAGGGTTTATATATTATATTTGGATGAACAAATGAGAATAAACTGTAATGCATTCAAACATGAGGAGGTAATTGATGATGTACAGATAATGTAAATCATATAATTCAATAGTTCATAGCTACGAGTAAATCACATAACTCAATGGTCTTAAAGGTGTGATGAGTAGCGGGTATAATGAAGCTGGGGTTTAGGGCCGAATGAATTGAATTAGGTAGCTAATAGGTGTTTTCGTGGCTAATAAGTGTTTCTCTAAGCTTGTGTATCTATTACTATGCCCAAAACAGCGCCTGAATGATAGACGGCGCACTCATTTGATTGATAGAGTATTTTCAATCCAGATCGGGCCGCATGCATGCAAGAACTTGATGGGATCGAAGGAGGAGGATTGGTGAGAACGGTAGCAAACACCCTGCACTTCGGCGAATAAATTTTACTAACAACATTCTCAGAATTCCTCTTGTAATTAATTGTAAATTTGTAATCTTGTAAATGTTGTGACCTCTTATCCATATATAATATAATAAAGGTTAATAAAGATCGGATGGTATAAAAGAATCTAGTATGAATATAATAAATATTAAGGTAGGAGGATAAGCAATGATGTGATCTATCCTTCTGTGGAGAAGTGCCACAAATCCGTTTTCATTATGGTATCGTGGAGATGTTTAAACCAAGTGTCCATATTATAGCTTGAGATTACCAGCATGTTATCATGCCAGATTTGCCCAAATATACCCTTCTCAAATAATTCCGGTGCCAACCCACCCACGTTGAAAAAACGAACGACTTCTTTTATTAGAGAGCGATCTCGAATCCAGTAACTAAGGAGCTTGCATTTTTCTGCCCTTTCCTATCTCTCCACTATATGAGGTCGTCTTTTTACTCAGTCCGAGCTATTGTGACTGAACGGACTGTTCCTTGCCATATAGCGATCCGAAAATCACAATATAGTAGTTCGCAGTTCTCTTGATACCACTCAGTTTCGCACAGCGATTACCGATATTTACAAATAGAAGGACGTTCGGTCAAATTTCATGGATTAAAAACAGAGCCAAAGCTATTTCCAACTACTTAGGAGAAGAATCTAAGGCAAGATAGTTGTTGATAGTTGTTAAGTTAATCTCGATGTTGTTCTTCAATTATTAACATGTATTTGTTGTTCGCAAAATTTCTTGTTTTTTGTCTTGATAAAATTTTTAGTACACATAAATACATTATTTATATTAGTTGAAATGTGATATCAAATGCATGTGTACAAAAACACAGCGGAATATTCGGTTACTATTGCATGACTCACGAGGATCACATAGCATTAGACACAAGCTAAGATCAAGACTAGTGACTAATTGGATAATGAGTGAGAACTCTTTAACCGCACTTATTCTGATTCTGACAGTTGAACGGTATGGAGGTGAAAATAAATTCAGGTGGTTTGAGTATGGATCAGCTTCTGCAAATGAAAATGCAGTGCTTCAAATGATGGTCTTGATTGAGGATTGTACTGCCAACACGGCATTAGGAGATTGCAGAACACGCTCGCAGGACACAAAGAGGGACATTCCAGAGTGTGCTAAATCAATTATCGTGTTATTTTACTTAATCTAGATTCCTAAAATTTAGCTAATTTTCCCAATAACACCCTTATGACTTATTCCGACCAATGGTCACATTATTTTAACTTAGTAAGCTGTTATAAGCAGTATTCAAAACTATCATGACGGAGTTTCGTGCATAGTTAGACTCCAAGGTTTCACTAATTCAATTATTACTACAGGTATCAAAATAAAGTGTCTAAAATAGGAAACACCCAAAAGTATCACACAAACAGTAATCTACTCAGAAAATGGGAAAAAATGGATGGATGAACCTTCAGGCAGAAATTTTTTCAAACTATTTGCACTGTCTACAATATTACACATGTGAGGATTCAGAATAACCTGGAAGTTAGAGCTCGTGCTGAAAATCTGGATATTCTCTAGAACTTGTTCGTCAGTCAAAGAACTGTAGGGCTTTTCACGACAACTACTAAACACCTCCCAGAGTGTTACGCCGAAAGACCATACGTCACTTTGTGTCGAGAATTTGCCCTAAATGAAAAAACAAGTACTCATGCTATGTATGCTTCAATATGACAATCATGTCAGATGTAAATTATAAATTAATTATGAATGATTATAATTAGTGTGAATTGTAAATTAATTAATTATAAATATTAATTATAAATTGCAAATTATATGAATTGAAACATTCCTACGAATGATGTTGATATAAAAAATCAAAGTTTCATTTGAGATCTTTGGACTTTACTTTCTCCAAATGAAAGCGCAGCCTGCATAGTGTTTTAAATAAAACAGTAATTTGTGGCCTAGCACTTGTGGAATAGTTACCGGCTATCACTAATTACTAGAGATAGAGCTAGAATATAGCTACAGAGAGCGCACAGAAGAAAATTTGGATATAATTGCAAAAGTTCATCAAACTATTAAAAACAAGAAGAGTTCTAAACTCATCTGACAGAGCTAGTCAAGCAACTCACCAAAAAAAGACTTTCCCAAGCCATCCAACGAATAGGGAGCACAGAGATTTCCTTAACCATATAATAATCGTCAGAATATAAACTACGTGCCATAGCAAAGTCGGCAATTTTCACGTTCCCCTCCTCGTCAACAAGACAATTCCGAGCCGCAATGTCTCTGAAAGTAATAATAGTTCATTATACAAAATTAGTAAACAGATGAACAATTCATAAATTTCAAGGTGAAGCGATTTCCGAAATGAAATTACGACTATGGAATACGTGATGAGTGTAGTTGGAGGCAAGAGTGATACGCAGGTACCAGTGCCGACGCATTAAGAAGCTAGAAAACTACTAGAGAAAACATTTTGGCGCTCAATTTGAGTAATTTGTCTCGCGAGTCTTACTGCTCGCCTCAAACTTGGGCAATCAAATCGTATGCTGGTTTGACAGCGATGTTAATTTATCTTACGAGTCTTTAGTACTGCTCGCTTCAAACTTGGACAATCAAGCCATACGCTCGTTTGACCATGATGCCGCAGATTGAAGAGGGAATGAAGACGAAGCTGAGAAGACGCCCTTGTCGAAAGCAGAAGCAGTGTATGTTCGCCTTATAATAAAAATGATGAAGACAGAAGATTAAATGAAGATTTTAGGGTTTGTATAATGAAATATGAAATTTCTGCTTATATGGGGAGGGAGCGGAGACTAAAGATGTTGAAACAATGTCCTTTCCTGATGTCGATAGTAGGGCTATTTGAAATGTCACTACCAGAAGCTAACCGAGATGTCAAAATACTTATGACCTTCTATGAATCAAGAAGTTTGCCATTTACTCGCCTCTTATCGATACGATGACTATTTAGAGACAAAAAACTAACATAGAAGTATAAAAGGATATGTCTCTCCTTTGCATATTATTGGATGATGAGATTACTCTACGGAGTATTCTCTAAACAAGAGATGAGATTGTTATCTTGACGTGTTTAAATTTCAACTCATACCTGTGAACAAAATGACAAGATTCAAGATAGGCTAACCCTGCTGCTAATTGAGTGGCGACTGAGATACAGTATGGTGTACTGAAAAGAATATTATTCATGCTATACAATGGGAAACTTTAATAAATTTGAAGAATGACTATCCTTACGCTCAGCATCCTTCGATACCTAACAGTTTTATCTTTTATGCTGCGTTATATCATGATCCTCCCAGATGGTTTACCGCCTCAAAGTGGCTGGAAGGTGTAAGTTTTTCATTCTGATATGTAGACCTAGTCAAGAGTAAACCTATCGAGAACCGCCACCGACTTGATATGATAAAGGCACAAGGAGGCACATCCCTCTGATCTATAAATGCCGCTTACTGTCTGTGTTGGAGACCGTGAGAACGCCTGAGCTGGGCTATCTCAGAAATCCAGGAAATTCAAGCTACACTAATAAAACTTCGGCTTCAGTCCTCCACACACCGAGCTCTACCGTCCGTGACGTCAGACGCTAAGACAACCGGTGAGAAGCGGTCAAATCTCAGGCCAATCGTGACGTCGGCAACGGATATAAAGAAACGTCCACTACACGCTATGGAGACTGTTAATTCCTTTGTACACACAATGCCAGAACAGTCTCCTCAGACGCCGATTTCTAAGCTCTCGTTGAAGCTACGAAACGTAACAAATTTCACGTGATAGCTTTACAGGAGAACAAGAACAGAAAAACCGACATAACACAACTCAATGAAGAGGCACTCGTTATCCTTAGAGAGAAGGTCCCACACGAAACGTCGGTGGCGTCGGCTTTGTCGTACACCCATCTCGCTGACTCTTATGAGATTCTATCTCCTCGTTTAGCCATACTCCGTCTCCAACCACGGCGTTAAAAGAAAAATTAGCATAATCAATTGCTGCTCATCAACTGGCGTAGGAAATGAAAGCGAGTTAGATGAATTTTACAGCAAGTTGGAAAAAGTTATCCAAAACAAAAAATCCTTTTACAAATTCGTTGTCGGAGACTTCAACGCGAAAATGGGAACGATGGACGAAAAGCAGTATAGGATCGGAAAGTTTTGATTAGGAGAACGAAACGAAAATGGAGAACGTCTTGCGGCACTATTGTGCACAGCACGCGTCTTCCATGAAATCTCATTCTTTGTCAAAAAAGAACACCGACAATGGACATGGGAGTCGCAAAACGGAACGACCGACGCGGAGATCGATCATATTCTTAGTAACGGAAGATGATGTCTCCTAGTTACGTTAATAGCACCATCCTTCTGCACCGGATCTGATCACCGCCTTTTTCGTGCGAAGATTCGTTCCAGCAGACAACTAGAGAAGAAAATCTGTCATCGCACGAAAAGAAGTCGTTTCTGATGGGAACGTTTTCAACGATATCCTTTCCATTTATGACTGGCAGATGAAAGATGACCCGACTGAAGACTATGAGTTGCTTATGAAAGGAATAATACGCAATAATGTGTCAAATATGCTTCAGTCTCCCAATTAAGAGGATCACAACACATTTCTGCGTCGAGCAAAGAAATTCTCGAAACTAGGAGAAGACTGATGCTGCATCCAACCGCAGCTCGTCTGACATGACTGGTAATCAATGTCAACTGTAGAAGATCGTTGTAAGAATATTTGAAACGGTGCAAACAAGAAAGACCATTAGAAGTAACTTAAAAGCGAACTAGTCCGAAGAAGTGCCGTCGAAACTTTAGTGATCACCGTGTTCCTCTGTCAGCTTCGTTTAACAAAGACAGGATACCAACTATTTCCCGTTATAACATTGAATTAATAACGGAAGAATTTTACACCAACTTGTTTCGTTCCACGATTTCATTGGAAGATCATCAAATACCCTCTATAGGTAAACCACCACGAATTCTTCCATCTGAAGTTCAGGCTGCTATAGAAGGCACGAAAAATGGGTACGCTATATGACAAGACATTTTCAGAGTGGAAAGATACAACATCAGTGAAAAACCTTGCGCACAGTACTTCTACTAAAGAAAGAAGATTGAAGAAATATTCAAAATTGCCTTCGGATTTTCTTGTTAAATGTACTCTACAAGTTCTATACAAAGATTATCCTGTTGCGCATAACAAAATTGGATAATGCTCAACCTGTAGAACAAGCAGGTTTTCGCAAAGAATTCTGATGCTTGGACCACATCCAAACGGTAGCAAGGGTCATAGAAGCTTGTCGCTAATATCACTCGCCCCTTGTTCTCACCTTCTACGACTACGAAAAATCATTTAACAGCGTTGAAACAAAAGCTGTGCTGTCAGCACTTGTCGATCAAAGAGTATAACCGTCCTGTGTAAAAATTTTTAGCGACTGTTACCAGAATTTGACGACGGAAATACAGTTTTTTGATCGAATCCTTACCATTCCTAAAAAAAGGTTCGAGAAGGCGATACGATCTGGTCGAGGCTGTTAACTGAAACCTACAATAAATAATGAGATTGTTATATTGGGACAAAAAAGCCATACGTATCGATGGAAAATTCCTATAAAACTTTCGTTTTGCGGGCGACATCAATATTGAGAGCAAAGATGATGTTTAATGAGTTGAACAAAGTTGGGAAGCAGATTGAACTACGAATAAATAAGACGACCCAATTGATGAAAAACCCATGGTGTGGTGGAAATCGAATTAAGATTGGTGGTTTCGAAATCGAAGAAACCAAATCTTACGTATACCTTGGGCAACCTATGAATATGGAGATCAATTTGAGAAAAGAATTGAACAGAAGAAGGAAAGCCACATGGGCTGTACTTGGACCTTAACAAACCCAAAAATACGTGCTCACTTTTTTGACTCTCTAGTTTTCCTAGCGCTTTGCTACGTAACCGAGACTTGGGTTGATACTTAAACCACGTCAAGGATTTTGCAAACTATTCACAGGGCGCTTGTAAGGAGTCCACTTAAATATAACCGGCGAACACAACATCAAGCTGGACTCCGCTGTACTGAAATCAGAAAATCATCTCGTCCGCAAGATCCTTGGGAAAACGCGTCAAAAGCGAAATATAGATGGGCAGGTCATATAATGAAAAAAAAGACGATAGGTGGATGGAAAGAACTGTAGAGTGGTACTCTATAGAATACAAACGTCTTTCTGGGTAACCACCTGCAAGATGGGCAGACGTGTTCGAGGTAAACGTTGGAAAGCTGTACTTGCAGCTTAAAACGATTTCAAGATTACGGAATGGGCCGCGCCGGTGTTGCCATGTACGCGGAAGACCAACACCATAGACGACGATAGCGCGAGAACGAAACGAATGAAGAGTTGCTGGAGCCCGCACTACGCGTGACGAAGGGCCATGCAAGCAACCAAGTAAGTAACCAAATTATATCATGATTGATAAGGTTGCATTCGTCTTTTTGGATCGATTACACTTTTAAGATTTTCCACATCAAGGTTTCATGCTCTTGTAATGTGACAGTGATTGTTTCTACTTCAAAATCCTCTTTGTTTTGCACCTGTGCTCCATCCAAACACAGTGAAGTATTTAGCTTAGCGTTAACCTTACCACGTAGCTGCGCTTTTACTCGGATATAAAGAGGTCACTCCGTTCCGCCAATGTATTTTTCGCCACACACTTTGAAACATACTAAAAAGATTGTTGCTGTGCCTATACAATCACCGTCTATAGCGCTGGGGCAAATTGTGCAAGGAACACAAGACCATACAAGCATCAGACCACAGTTCTGAAAAAGGCTAAGCCGACGATATGTTAGCCTTTCGAATGAATAAATTGTATTACAAAGGCCGGGAATTCAGTTGAAAAAAATTAGAATTGTCAACTACACTGAACTATTTGAAATTTTATTTTTCTTTTATATTTTCTTCTTTTCTTTTTTTCGTCTCTCAATATAATTAATCAAGTGTGGTTGAGACCTACTCTACATGTTCCAGTTTATTCATGAACGACTTTAAGTCGCCGTTTGCCATATATTCCATGATACAAATCATTGGCTTATCAATCGTCGAAACTCCAATCACTTCAACCACATTGGGATGTTTCAAGTTTCCTGAAATACAATGTCGAATCCTTTGCGAAAAGTTTCATTATTTTTACCTGAGAAGTGATCAAAAACGGAAATACTAAATTCTAATACGACTATCACTTAAACATCCTAAAGACTTTGAAATCGTTGAAATTAACCACACCACATTAGCATTGGGAAGTCCGATATTACAAAATCTTTGTGGGATTATTATAACTAGCGATAAATTAATAAATATACAAAATAAATACTTTACCTAACACTCTAATTTCACGCAGAAACGCCACCTCATCTTCGTAAGAGGTGCTACGAAGACGCTTGACAGCAACTTGACGTGATTCCAGAAGGCAGCGATGCAGCTACAATACGTTCTTTGCTTCTTTGTTTTTCAAATTTCAAATAAGTTATCTCTTGTGTGTAGATAATAAGTTGACTACCTCGCCAAATTCTCCTTGCCCGATTTTTTCAATAAAATCAAGCTGTTTTCTGTTTATTTCAGGAAGCGTCGAACAGTATACCTCACCATAATCTGAGTATTTGACAACCGACGCTAAGGGATTACTGAAATGATCCTTCTGCAATTGTGCTAGTCATGAATAGGATGTTTAGAGCTTTACAATTCGCTTTTCCCGTTGGCTTTTTGTATAAAAATTAGTTAAAGAAGGAATAATGACGCAAAATCGATATGTCGTAGGCAGGAAGTAAATGCCTTCACAATACAAACGAAAATCCTACGGAAACATTCGGTAGATTTTTCGACGAATTTTTAAAAGTAATTACCATGACCTACTAGTGGCAATTTCTTTCCCAGATATGTTTGTAGCAAAATAAGACAACTTACACGTAGCGGGTACGGCGTTTTCGTTGCTTAGTAGATGAGCTCAAGCTTAGAAACTTTACAATTAATACAATTTTTCACCTTAGCGAACGTATTTTCATATTACTGTCCGCGTAATTGTTAACCTCTCTTATGTGGTCATGGAAGGAGTGAAGCAGAGGTTCCAACGATGAATTTTCATCCCGGTAGCTGAAATTTTAGCTGCTAGTTCGCTATGTTTTCTTTTTCTTTCACCTATCTGTGTATAAGTTCTTTACCACGAGAAATCCGGATCAGCATAGTCCGAAGAAATAGCAATTATAGGACACTTTTCAAGTAACGCATTTTCAATATTGTCTTTAGCCATTTGGTAAGTAGATGGCGAAACAGGCTGAAAAACGGTAATATTGGACAAACTAGAACAGCTGACTAACAACCAAAATACCTCAGAAATGCCTTTTCCAAAAATCGAATGGGTTTTATGACAAGCTGAAGCAGTTCGGTTTTTTTCACGATTTTTATACAAGCAGAAAACGACCAACGGAGGACTAACAGTAATAGTGAGCAGGCAAAGAAATACTGTAATAGCAAAATACGGTTAGATAAGTGGTATTGCTCTTGTCATACCCAGAAGTAAAAGTTCTTTCACAAGCCTCTTTCTAATGCCTTACAAGCACATTCCCATGAAAAACCTTAAGTTTCCACAGATTCCAGGCATATTTTAAATGAAACAAATGTGTAGATATTTCCATAGTTGTAGAAGAATTCATAATCATATTGATGTTAACCACGGATCTCCATAACTAAGGGATGTCGAGCCATTAGTCGCGAGGCTACGTGGCGCCATCCCAGGTAGCGGATAGGTGGTGAGTTGCGAACCAAAAGCGAAAGTGTACTTGCCTTGAGACGCGGGTGGATTCAGAATATGAACCTCTTAGTCCTGCTGCGCTGGTTAACTCAAACCTTCTGTGTGCACATAAGTACAGCTATGTATGCGTGCTTACTTGTGCTTATATGTATATGGATTCTATCCTGCTTGTCCATTCGGCCAAAGATTCCCGCCTCCCACAACTAAATTTCAGTCCACTCATTGGGATAAACTGGCAAGCTGCTCATGAGTAAGCCCAACCGTTTAGCCCCCGTAGAACGGCTCTGCAAGCCGGCAGTGAGAGTAAACGCAAAACGCAGTAAAAAAAGGCTTCATTCCACAAACACGAAAGAGCCTCATACGGCAGCGTCAGGAAGCATGAGTACGGAGAGGTGGCTAAAATCTTAGAGCCAAACCAAGCTGTCTAAATCTGAAAGGACTAAGATGGCGATCTGTGCATACAACGCACGAATGCTTGCACCAGAATTTTCCATAAGAGACATTCTAATGAATGCAAAGAATTCAGGTACGACGTCATTGGGCTGGCTGAAACGAGAAAATACTAGCCACTGCAATGTTTACGAGACTGGAGAACAGCTGTTTGTTGGAACATGCGACAGCAGAGGTGTCGGTGGCGTAGGTGTACTCGTTAATACGAACTTGGTCATGAACATCGATTCGTTTGAACAACTGACGACTCGAATCGGACGTTTTAAATAGAAAAAACGTAGTTCAACACTGGCTTTGACAATCTTTATCGTCTACGCTCCTACTTCGGACTACAATGAAGATGTAATCGAAGCATTCTATATGGACTTGGAGAAGTTCTACAAAGAAGACCGCACTTTCTACAAAGTCATTGTTGGCGACTTTAATGCTAAAATTGGCTGTAGAAGAACGCCTGAAGAGCGTCACATTGGGACCCATGGACTCGAGTGGAATGGACAGGGAGAGCGGTTATCAGAGTTTATCATGACAAACAACATGTACCATGTTAACTCTCAATTTCAAAAGCCCCTTTCCCTACGATGGACGTGGCAGTCTCATAATGGAAAGTACCATAACGAAATAGACCATGTCATAGTAAATAGAAGGTTTTGCCTAATGGACGTCGCAAATATCCCAAAGTTCTACACGGAATCCGACCATCGCTTCCTTCGATTCACGCTTTTATTTACACGCAAAGGAAAGCTGCAATTTTTTAAAAGCGAAATCCCAGAACGAAAAGAAATTGGAATTTATACAACTCTTTAGCCAGCTTTTGGAAGGATATCGTCATTGACAATATCGACGGAGAATATGACCGATTAATGAGGCACCTCCACGATAGCGCAAAAAGCGGCGAGAGCTCAATAACTACTAACATACGTTTGTCTTCAAAAACTCTTGAGTTGGTAGGCCAACGTGGAGCAGCTAAAGTCGCAGGCAATAAACGGCTAACGTCCGAAATTGCAAAACGCTGCAGAGAAGCGATGAGAGATCTTAAAAAGAGGGAAGCAGAAGTGATGAATGAAGCAGCTGAGGCTGGCAAAAGCATTCACTATGCCCGCCAATGCTTCACAAATCACAAGACCAAGATGACTGCTTTCCGACGCCACGACGGAATACTTGTCTCATCCAAAAATGTGATGGAGAAAATCATCTACGATTACTCGAATCTCTTCGGTAGCCGCGTTCGTCTACCTCCATGTAATGAGAGGAGAAACGATTATGTTGTTCCAAACGTTCTTCTTCCCGAAATCCAACATGCGATTTCGTCGGTAAGAAATCGTATAGCTCTCGGGTCAGACAGGATTAGACCAGAACATCTGAAGAATCTACTGACGGTTCTCATTAAAACAGTGGTTCGATCCTTTGCAGGCTATTTATCAGAATGCAAAGTTCCAAGCTAATGGAAAATTCGCAGGACACTGTTGCTGTACAAAAAGGGAGACGTTCACTTTAGAAGAATCTGCTTGTTGTCTGTCTGTTTCTATAAACTTTTCACACGATATATGTTAAACAGGGTTGATAGAACATTAGACGAAGAACTGCTTGAACAAGGAGGGTTTTGAAAAAGAACTTATCATGATGGACCATATTCATACAAGCACAAGGCTTATAAAAGTGTCACATGAGTGTAAGAAACCATTCTGTCTCCCCTTCATCAAACTTGAAAAACTTTCCAACTCTGTAAAGATATAGGCGGTCACGGAATTGTTGACTAATCAAGGGCTTCCGACTCCGAATAACAAAATTCTTCGACAATTATACTAGAATTTCATTACTGACATTACCGCACTCTACAAAGACATCATTATTGACGTTAAAAGAGAGGTTTGACAAGGCGATACTAAATCGCCAAAATTGTTTACAGCCACTCTTGAGAATATCATGCGAAAATTGGAACGGGACGATATAGGAGTGAAAATCGACGGCCGGCAACTTTATTATCTTCACTTCGCCAATGACATCGTATTTATTTTATCTAACATCGAGCAAGCGAAACAAATGTTAACCGACTTAGTGATTGTGGAGAAATTGGCCTCAAATTAAACCTCAAAAAAACGATGTTCACGAAGAACGGATACGTTACTGATGCCCTATGCTCAACGCGAACAATATCTCGAATACTCAAGCTATATGTACCTAGGTCGGATTGGAAAACATATAACAGCATCGAGAACGTAGTAAACAGGAAAAAGAAGACAAGGCTTCGAGCCCAACGTATGGTTCAGAAACTTGAACATTACGAAAGCAGGATAAACGTTCATTGAGCGCAATACAGCGCTCTATCGAAAGGGTAATGCTTGGCGTTTCCCGTATCACACAAGTGAAAGAGAGAATACGAAGTTCCGATCTACGTCAACAATCAGAAATCAGAGATACAGCCGTGTACGCCAAGCTTTCGAAAATTAGGTGTGCCGGGCACGTGATGCGCATGGATGATGACCGGTGGACACGAGCTGTAAGTGATTGGATCCCACTGGACATCAAACACACAGCAGGAAGACCACCAAGGCTCTAGGAAGGGATTATGATGCCCAACAAATTCCTAGAGCGAAAATTCCTCGCGCGCGATAGGGGAAAATGGATGTTTTACTGGTGCCCGCTCGACTTAGTTGATGATAAACGGGGATCCAGGTAATGGATGTCAATAAACAAAATATAGGAGCTACAGATACCAATCAACATTATTTTGAAGATTTTTTACTCACAATAAAAAATCTTGACTATTTTTTACTCACATATAATATCGATTCGATGTTCAACATCTGATTCACCTATTGAAAAGTAAATGACATTTTCGGACTGGTTGTCTGCATCAGCGATGTGAATCAGCTCCGATGAACATGCACTCGATTCAAAGCGAACTTCCGATAGTAAAAGATAAGAAGAGCTGGTTCCAAAATACAAGCGCAACTGAAGTAAACAGATTTTGAAATATCTCAATATCAACGTTTCTCTGATTATGTCATAAATTATCAGAAACTTTTGCTAGTTTATAATGCAAAAAAATAAAAGATTAAATCACTGTTAATGGCGTTTAAGTGATTTGATCATCTTCTGTGCTGTCTTAATTTAATACGATATTATCACGCTAACGTTACATATTCAAATGACTATATCAATGCGGTCTTATAGATTCAAGGATGAAGTCCAATCAAATTGATGATTCTTTGTTGTTCCATTTAGGAGCTTTAATAGTTATGTTGTAGACAAACCCCTTTCCACACTCTAGAAAGAGGAAAATCCTAGAATTTCAATCATAATGGACACGCTGACATTTTATTAATAGTTGGTCAAAAAGAAATAATTGGTTTCTTGAATACTCTGCTATGAGAATAACAATCAATGCGAGAATGTGTTGTTCATTCGAATTTCACATTTAACGCAAAATACCTGAATCACAGAAGCAACGCGATGAGGAATGGGAATTCGAATCCATGAAGTGGAAGTTGGTGGCTCAGTAGTGAAGTCAAGACTACGAGACGAAAAATCGGCTCCATTAACGGAAAATGATAAGAGAGCTCGAGAAAACGCCTATAAGACAAAATATATTGAATGCTAGAATTTATAGAATACGAATACTAGGATACTAAACAAGCTAATGGAACATTTTTATGTCCGAAACCGATATCATTTTATGATGATCGTTTGATATCTTGATGTCTTCGTTTTTAAAAATTCAATAATTATCAAATTATGATGCAAAGTGAATGCATAGTTAAACCGTCTAACACTCATTAACGACAGAGCAGTTTCGAAAAACTTATTTTATCTTGAAAGCTTAGCGAAGAATAAATGACATCATAATTTTCCTCTATGTTGATGGGAACTAACGCTTATAAAGTGTGAACTCTTCACAACAATGGATTCAATCGACTACGGCGTTGCACATCAGGTTAAACAAGAAAAACATCAGATTGAAAGCGATACAACCACGACACATCATAGAACTGTTTCATATTCAATTCACTCAAATTGTAATCAGCTATTTTTGGATGCAGTTTTTGGGAGCATAGGATGCTTTTCACTTTATCGCCCAATAGAAGAATAAGGCGGAGAGAACAAAATTGACAATTTAACAATGAGCATCAATGGAGCAACAATGGAATTTATGGATTTATGTCTGAATAGAAAGCCTCATTTCGCCTTGCTACGTCCACAGTCAATAAGTCAAAAGAAAATCAGAACCAAGTGTTGCTATCCACTAACTAGATCGGTTAATCAGAAAAAAAAGGGACGTTCTACATCGCGAATAAAAAATTGATTAGGAGCAAAAATTAATAGAGAGATCATGTTTTACATCTGAAAAAAAATAGAGCAAAGCTTGTGAAAACAATAATACGACCGAATACAAAATAGGCCGATTAAGGCCATTTTGCAGTACACTTGGTCACCGCACAGCTATCCACTTTTTCCTGATGGAAAGGAAATCTATCAATGAGTTCTCAAATCAGCCAGCAGCGAAATCACCCAGAATCGAAAACAAGTTACATCGACAAAACGAATATGGTGCTGTCCTGACCAGTCATTATCATCACGATTCCATGCCGGAATTCTGTCATCCCATTCTTAACGTGAAGATTTAACTTAGCAACAGGATGGAAAAAAATTTCAAATATCTCACAAGATTTTCGGAAACATTTGCAATACTTAATGTAATTATAGTTCAATCATTAACACGTAGCTTTTCCTCACTCTGCTACCATTTCGATGAAAAAAGCAACTTCGGCAGAGCGATACAGTTTCAATGTAGTCTACCACCTTTTCCAATGAATAATGATGATATGGTCGAATAGGAAAGAAAAGGGTATGCGTGTTAAAAAAATTGGTATAAAGCCTTTGCGAAGAGTGAAAAACCACAAGAATGCTACCAAATATAGAAAAATTCAAGTTCACAGCAGTCCTTTATGGTGTGTGGGAAGTCGGATCACGACTGATAACTCCTTGATTAAGGATTACAGATTTTGCATACATTTGACTTAACACGATGGGATTAGAAGATTCATTCCACTGTTCAATTTACCTAATCGGAGCCTTCCACTCACCTCTTCGTTACCCAGTCAACCTAACGCTGTACTATGCAGTAAAAATTTACGTTCATAATTCTTCTACATCCAAAATTTAAAGACTATTCACTAAGCTATTAAATAATGCTCTATTAATATGAATTCAAAACAAATCAATATGATTGGTAAAGGCTTATACTTTTGAAGTATGTTTTGAATTTTAAAAAAATCGAAATGATTCGTTTTTTAAATCTAGCTAAGTATACTTCGAAAGAGGTGATCAATAAGATAGATTGTACAAAGAAAATATTCGATGCCAATACGAACGAGAAATCTGTAAATGCGACATGAAAAGATGTGTAAGCACTTATGGACGACCTCTAGAGGAACATGACGATCAACTAAATGCAAAAGTACTGAGGATTTCATCAAAAACACGTTATTGTCGAAGGGCAGAAGCACATGCACATCAAGGTTTGTTGGTGTACCGTAGACGATTTGTGAAATTATAAAAACGTACTACATATTATTTGTCTTTCATCCGTTATTCTAATCTTCATTAATAATTCGGAGCTTATTTTTGAAACTTCACTCATTTTTCCGCTGCAGTTTTGCAGCGAAATGAGTTCACACAAGATATCAAGAGCATCACATTTTCTCTTAAATCTCTCTAATTTCTTCTTTACTCTGAGATTATTTTTCTTGACTGTTAGAACGTCATTTGCAATAATATTTAAAAATGAATTGAAATCTTCTTACTTGTGCTCTGAGGGTAGGTGAGTAAAATGTGTGGAGACTAACTGAAGAAAAGTTTCTTGGTTGAGAAAAAGTGAAAAGTAGATTGACAAATCCGTCTGTAACAGAGCGCTTTCCAAATTTTCAAATTGTAAAATTATTTTTCTGTTTTCTTATCACATAAGACGTGTTTGATGTCAAGGCCCTTCCCCCCCCCCCCTTGGTTGTCTTTATAAACACTTAAGTAGTCAGTTATTTTTAGCCGAGTTAGGCGTACAAGAGCGATAAAGAGGGGTTGGGCTGAGAGAGTGTAAACAACACAAGTGTGGTAAAACACTGGTCATCTAAAGCCAATGCATGCACCACTCGTATTTGAACCTCTCCACAACATCATGACGAAGATGTATCTCGATAGGGAGGTAAATCAAATCAGTTTTTATTGCCATCCTTCTTGTGACTCTAATGGTTTTCACAACTTATGCTTTATGTAGTAATACGTGAAAGAATATTACACGTACTACTGCAGTAGTTCTACTACAATATTATGGGTTTGAAAAAAACATGTGAAATTTAGTATACAACCTGTGAACATCGAGGTTCGCCAGCCTACCCAATGACGCGGAAAATGGCCTAGGTCCGTTCCAATGATTCCGTCGGATAGACGACCTAATCCACCAAAGTTGATTCCGTTCGATGATACACTTCCATCGTATGTGGAGTCTACGAAATTTCCATCGACTACATCTGAACCCGATGGAGCTGAGTAAGATTGCAGATAATCTGCAAAAAAAGTTCGGTCAAGAACGACAGCATTACAGCATCAGAGATCTTTGTGTCATATAATGCAAATTTTTTAAAATAATTTTTTGTGCTTCATATTTTCCTAATATCTCTCTGAAGTGCATAGATTCCGTGGAGAGTTAACAACGGAAATACGTCGAGATCAATTTGAGTTGTCTAGTTTTGAAGATAAGAATACATTCCTATTCTTGTGAAGGAAATGTGAAAAGAAAAAAATATCAATGGTACAGTCAAGTGGAATACCTTGAACACTAATTGTTAGAAATGCTATTAGTAAAACATTGCTTAATGATCTATGAAAAAGCAAGGAATACTAACCGCAGATTTTCTAAAATGGTCTGAATATGTTCTGTGAAAACCCAAATACTGTTGTCTCATCTTACCACATTTGTTAATTGAAGACGAAATACCTATTGTTTTCTCGTTATGATCTGATATTGAAAAAAGAAAAACTCAAAATACTCAGCAATACTCGAACTGATACTCGAGATTAATGCCGAGGTGATGCAAAATATAATCAATCAGTTCAAATTTTCTTAAAAGAAGTTCAATTGACGATAGCATGAAAAGAAAGCGGCACGGTATCGGCAACACCAAGGCCGACTTGCTTGCTTGGCACGCGCTTCGACAGGCTGCGACTAGTACTAGTAGACTGTATATTATGAAATATCTTCGAAAAGAAAAAAAGCTAGATTGGTGTGTGACCTATTATGTGACCTATGTATGATTATTCTTTATATTTAAAATAATCGAAAGGTTATCTGAAATCACCGATTACGTTTCGTGTAAAAGTTGTGTTTTACCATATCACGAATATTATGTAATCGCGCACGTGAGAACAGGGTAATGAATAGTCAAGAGAATAAGCCCGAATTCGCAAGGATACAATGCACTGTTTGCAGTTATAGATCAACGGCTGAAACCGTACATGTAGATATAATAGGTCAATGTTTCTGAAATATATCTCCATTCAACGATATCGTACATTACGCGAAGCTAATATCCAAGTCATATAATATGATTTTATAGATAGGAGATAAGAAAATATAGAATAATACCAGATAGGATACAGACGTTCTTCTTGACTACCACCTGCAGAAATGAATCAAGCCAGTTTTACCACCTACGCAGAACAGCGCTATTACGGATGGATGACGTAAACGATAGAACCATCAGAATAGTTTTTCAACTAGTTTAAAAAGTGCTATATTTGGAAAAATCCATTTCAATCATGTAATTGCGACTCAATATGCACATCTTGTTATAACGAAATGAATCGTTTCTACACTTTCAAAAGTACTCTAACTTCTTTTCAACCTATGTGTTCCATTAAATTTTAATGTATATCCTCTTCAAAATCACGGTAGGTTCAACAAAACAACTACCTTCGTAAACACATCCATAAAGTTCGAGCCGTAGACAGACTGTTCTCGTAGTGTTTGACAATGGAACGATTCTTACACGACGAACGATAATTGGTGCATCTAACGCTCGCACCTCAGCCGTTCGCGTGTCGCTGTTACCGACAAGAATCTGTAAATTGCTGCTACTCAATTACCTCAAGTTTAAGATTGTGAAAAAAAACACTGTTTTCAAAAATCAAAGCTACCGACCATTGAATCGGTAAAAACACGGAATGAAATTATGAGACATATTCGTAATTTTTATTTATTTAACTGCATTCTTTGCAGTGGCATTTATGCAATGGTATTATAATGTCCATAGTTGTGCGGAGATGGCAGCAAAACTCGGAACCTCAGGCGGGACTCGAACCCGCACTTACAGATATCCGGTCTGCCGTGCTTACCATTACACTACCGAGGCCCTTACTCTGCGACCACTCAAAGCTTCACTTGAGGTTCCGAGTTTTGCGGCCATCTCCGCACAACTATGGAAATTATGAGAATTTTGTACTGTTCACTACTTCAAATACTTTTTCTTGAAACTAAAAAAACATGTGGTGAAACCATGAAATAAAATCTAGTCGTTCGCAAAACAGTAGCATGGCACTTATTTTGATAGTGAAAAAAAATTTCAATGAAGAAACAGCAAGGAAAACTAATTGAAGACGTGGAAATCCACATGAACTCCTCGCAGATTTAGCCGGATTAATGAAAAGCCAATGTATTTTACTAGTTTACGCTTTGGCCGTTTTAGCACACGGCAAATATTTTATGGAAGAATTTCACGTTTGTTGTCTTTCCGATGATGCTCTTCTTAAAAAGTGGACGACGTGCGCTCTTGCGCAGCTGATGGTCGCAATTCGGATGGCGCGGTTAATGGAACTGCTGCTCTTCCCTCTACAACCTCTACAATCCAGCTATTTTCTGGGATTAACAAGTCAATGAAATGCAGAAAATTGCACATTAGTAAATGCTTTAGTTACCACCGTATTTCCCAACGATGCTTAATCGTAAAATTTGGTTTCTCAGCGAGATTCGAACCCGAATCTACAGATATGCGATCTGATGTGCTACCGATTGCACAACAATAATCCGACCTATGTTTTTTCATAGCATTTTTTTCTGTTTATTTTTTATCAACCACAACAGGTTACAATGGTGTTTTTATATTTTACAAGAAATACCAAGCTTTATAATTAACACAGCATCATTAAATATATAGAAACATCTGTCGTAGTTGATATTAAATGCATTCAAATACTAAACAATGACTATTGTCAAATTACCTAGCGTCTTCATTATTTTTCGGTGGAATATCGCGCACAACTACACATCGTAATGGGATATACTAGTTGTTGTGTAATCCTTCAGCTTATATACGTTGTGATTTCGGAGTTGCTCCATAAAAATGAGCAGTGCTCGGAAAAATGGTGGAACGCATGTCTTGCGTTTGCATTTAAGAAACGTCAAACTTAAAAAAGAAATCCTAAAACATATTGGCACTAGTGACCAGTACTTGATCGATCATAAAATCATGTAAATTCATTCATAAGATAAATGCATCACAGTTGACCCCTTTATGTAGTAGCTCTACTACACATCGCTAGTTACGCATGAGACTCAGATAACATCTGCTGTCAGTTAGTTAAAATTTGAGCATGTCACTAAACAGACCATATGCGATCAGCTGTTCCTCATCAGAATTCTAAATCACAATGACCTCCTTCATCCATGCCTTGCTCAGTCCACTCAATGTCTTCAATGACCAATAAACAAAATGAAACTACTTCATTCTTTGTTGCATTTTTCAGTAGATTTGAATTAGCTCGACAACTAGCAAAGCTATTTCGTAAAACATGAAAATTGAATCAATTTCGGCAGGGAGATGAAAGTGATATAAAAAGTATTTATGATATGTATATAGTAACAACAAACCTCCTCTCCATAATCGCTTTTATAGGAGGCCCAACCTTGTAAATTAGGCCTCCAGTACTCAATTTTAAAGGCCCGTGTAAACTCCATACCACGACCCTCATCGAAACGACCTTGTACTTCTACAGCCGTC
>KN716323.1:190058-226293 GCA_000816705.1 Dictyocaulus viviparus | reverse complement strand
TATCGTGGAGGTAGTTGAATGCGTGCCTGGTCTATACAATGACTTGAGTTGACCACTCTTCATCAAGTCAGTGCCAGTTATCTTACCCAGACTCCTCTGGTACCAATTTACCGACCCCGGAGGGATGGCGGGCTTGGTATGCCTGGGGGGCGACCACGAACTGAATCGGCCGGCGTGTCACTGCGGCACCTCCACCACTGAGCCACTGCGCCCCCCCCCCTAAATATTAGATGATCAAAAACAGCAGCAAAACCGAAGGGTTTGAAGACTACACGTGCCCCTGCTGCGAACCCTGCCACTACGCTTCGCGTCCTTAGCACCGGTCGCGGTAAAACATGCTGATAACTTTGGAACTCAACTTTTACAGTGGAATTCCTAATTTCAAGGGTATTAGGCCATAAAAGTGTACAAACAAACAATCAGTTATACCTGTATCCTGGTTGAATGTAATTTGAATCCATTCCTTGTGTGTGTTATTTATTTGATACAGTGGACACCACGCACCACTACCAGTATAGGTTCGTGCTCTTAAATTAATTTCATTTAGAATAAGAAAAAGCTTCAAGTTTTCCTGATACAATTGGATAATTGCCAAAATCATGGCGAATCACTAAATTTACTTAGCTTTATCGATTGTATTACCTCTTGCCTGAACAAGTCGCTTAAATCTCAATAACGAAGATAGTTTTACACCACTTTACAACTAATCAGATGGTAAAAGAATGGCTTTCCGATTAAAATAAATTGTGTCTCTGCCCTGATACAAAAAATTATAATAGAATACATAAGTATTGTTATTCTATTGTTGCTCTTGTTACCACGACATATGGATGCTATTGATGAAAGTAGTAGCTAACGATCAGAGCAATCGTCAAAACAATTTAACTCGATAATGTGCTCCATGACGCGTTTGTTGCTAAAGCTCATCAAATTCGATCACTGCTAATTGTGGCGAGGACACGGGGAATCGTCAGCACGTTCAGTGCGTTATTCATTCGAAAAACTTGAATTTATCCAGAATGACGTCAGAGACTAAATTCTGCTAATTTCTCAGGAAGATTATAGAAATTCACAGCTTTTCATTAATTCAAAAAAGCTCTCTCTTTTTTCTGAGAAACTCTTAGACAAATCGGAAAAAAATGACGAGTTGCATATATATATATTAAACTCATCAACTTAAAAATACTACAAATTAAAGGGTATTATTATTCACAGAGAACCTTGCGTGTTGAGGCCCAGTACTATCCACGTCGAACGATGACGACGCACTCAATTGCTCATCTTTGACTTTACCGCTCGTTAATCCTAATGGCGCCAAGCAGTCATCTGAAAGCCGAAAACATCACATATGAAAGATAAATTAAACATATTCTTTTTGGTTGAATACACATGAATAAATACCAACGACGTAGTAATGTGGTATGATAACCGAATTAGGTTCAGGACATTTTTTGATAGCAGAGAAATCTACATAAGATGAACAGCGCTGATTTGATAAAGAGGGGTCAAATCAAGTCACTGTATAGATCGATCATTTTCTATTTAACCACCTCCACAACATTACGTTGAACACAACTGCTTTGACGCATCCCGCAACAGGGATCGATCAACTCTAAATCTTATCTTATTTCATAAAGCTGAATTTCACTGCAAACGTGAACGTTGTCAATAGGTTCCAATGAAGCACATTGGGAGCATTTTGAAGACAAAAAAAAAACAATGTATGCAAATTCAACTATTGTTAATAAATCTACTGGTCTATATTGGTAATTATAAATCAGATGAATTTATTTTTGACATTTCCCGCATAGGTTAGGCGAACAGAAATTGGTTTCAAAACCTAAAATTACAATTCATTTAATCTTAGAAAGACATAATCAATTTTGTTCTGTGATTCATCTCAACAGATCCAAACAGCCTAAGGCTAATTAATTTCATTAAAAATGATGAAAACTAACACTGTGAAAGGATAATTGAAGTTAATTGTCTCAATTGAGGAAAAACCTTCCAATATAGCATCAGATAGAATAATTATAAAAATAATTTAATAGTTTGATTATTAGTACGTCATTTGCATAAGGCAGCTAAGTCTATGTTAAATATCCTGCAACTGTGATAGTTAGTAACTGTATGATACTGATATATGAAGTTTTCCAGTAAAACACAAAACACCCAGACAAATTTGAACTCATATCTCGCACACTTCCTCAATGCTGTGGTACCTAATGCACTACCAAGATCCTAGCCACTGCGGATATCATCGCAGATACCACTACTACATCATTATAATCTCTCATAATAGGTAGAAAAATAAAAAATTGCTATGAAAATTATATCGAGCGTTGCAAGCCTAACTGTGCCTCTGTCGATAGTGAAACCCTCATCTTTGAGATATTATGCTGGTTTGCTACTGAGTTCACTACCAAAAAACTAGCTATAGTTTCGCTCAATGCTTAGGTTATTTTTAGTGAGTATGTACTCATCCGTCAACAGGTCTAATTTTATGAGTTGATATCTCGAAACTATCCTAGTTAAGCCGATAATTGCCCGATATAATCTTCCAGGGTGATTATTCAACTTTTTTACCAACTATCACTAGCTATAATAGCTTTATATTTCTATATTTTATATCCCACACAGCCTAAGAAGCGTCTTTCATAACTGATTTGTCATCGTGAGTATACAGATCTTAAAAATATGAAACCATTATAACCTATCTTAGCTGATGGAAAAATAGGAAAAAAAAATGAAATACTCTATGAACTTTTCAAAATTCAAGCAAATACAGAAATCTCAAGAAGTTTAACTCCATTCGTAATAAGCAATGCTAACGTTGCATTGACACAGTACTGAAATCATTAGTTTTTGACGACAGACAGAGGACCGCTGTTCTGCGACGGTATGATTGACACCTGCTTAAGTGCTCGTAAATCGCAAACTTTCCAGTACTTTCGACTTAGACAGATGGTGTGCTACGACGCAAATTAATGACGTTAAGGTCGTTCTGCATACACGAACGAGTATTCTACTGTGGAATGACCTGTCACTACCATTTACATTCAGCATCAATACGATCGCAAATTGTTGAAGTAACAGAGACTAAAGTCATTTTGTACGTACAATTAATTGAGGAAAATTCATAAAACTCCTTAAACTCAAAATTTTATTTGACTGAAATGAAAGTGCGAATATAAAAGAGATGTATATATTAACATTATTGATTGCGAAATTATACATTTAAAATGTTGATATTTTAACGCACAACGTTATTACAGACAGTTAGTAATTGTATACCGCCGAATGTAACAAAGATTTCTGTTGTGGATACTCTTCAAAATTTCATTACATTCTAATGAAAAAATGATAAGCAGAAATGAAGATCGCTTAATCTCTTTCCAGATATGGTGAATTCAATCACATAGTCTATTCCTCTTAAAAGCAAATTATCAACGCGATTTATCTATGAATTTATTTATCGATGAAGAGCCGACGGTAGCGATGAAATTGCAGAGATCAAACAATGATAGTCTACACTTTCATGAACTGTTCACAACAGAAACCGGCTATTTTTTAGCAGTGATTGAATATTATATATATATGTATATACAAATAAGATAGATAAGTTTGGCTTTGGCCATTTCCTTGAGGCGTGGTGCGCCTTGGCATTCATCTTCAACGTGTTATCGTGAAGGTGGTTGAATGCGAGCCTGGTCTATACAGTGACTTGATTTGACCACCCTGCACCATGTCAGCGCCAGTTATCTTATTCAGATTTCTCTGGTACCAATTTACCGATTCCGGGGAAATTGCAGGTTTGGTAAGCTTTGAGAGCGGCCGCGAATTGAATCGAATCTGCGTGTCACTTTGGCACTTCCACCTCTGCGCCCTTGATAATCAGTACCTCTGTATAATCAGTTATTAAGCGGACCAATTAAAAGTATTACTGCTTGAGCATTCAAATGTTCTATGGCTGGAAAAATTTTCAAAAATATTTGCTCAAATCTAGCAATAAAGCGAAAAAGTCGTAGAAGAAGTAGAAGAGTTTCCAGTGTGACTCCGAATTACTTTTATCAGCTTGCGAAAGATAATTATTTCTTTAAAACTAAAGTCAACAAGCGTCTCAAGTTGAAAGTTCATCATGACCATGAAATTTTCATGTCAGAAAGAGCGACATACTGATATTCAAAAAACGGGACCACCGATTGATTGTAAACTTGAGATAGCTCATATGGTAAAAAGGTTATGGCATCGAGAAATGTTATTAATTGTATTCTTTCATCGATAAAAATGTCAAACTTATCGATGCATTTTAGAGTGCTATTAAAATTCTGTGAAAACCGACGTACCAAAAATATTTCTATGGATCTACAAATGTGAAAAATGATATTCATAGATCATATCGATATCAAAGATTGGACTGCTTGGAATGGTGGAGTCAAATATTAAGCTTTCACTAGTCTTCTGTGTTTTGAAATCGTTCAACCGTTTTTCACAGATAGTTTGAGGATTGGTGACCTAAATGACTGACATGATGTGACTGTAAGCGGCCCTTCGTGACATGGCGGAGGATGAAAGAAAATGACGACAGTTGTGACTTCCTGTGGAGAAACACCTTGCGCATTGTAACAAACTGTTACTCCGAGTGAAGTGTCAAAAGTCAGTATGATGAGGTGGTCAATGGAGAAGTAGCTCAACGAATAAGCTTAATTCACTGCAAGAATTTAATATAATGCATTGTAACTTCTTTTCTAGTAGAATATGTTATTCAAATTTGTTACTACGAGGAGCTTTTAGTAAAGTTTTTCTGAACTTCACGTCTACGTCCACTGCTTCAGGCACCATTTCCCTAGCACTGAGCATTTCGGTTTGTACGAATTTTGAATTAAAATGGTTTTCCTGTTGCACTGAGGGGCGTTAATGGAAAATGATAGCAAAGTGTTGTGGTCAATAAGTCATTACTAATTTAACACTATGGTGGTCCATTTGTTTATAAATTTCGAAGCGTCGTTAATCAAGAGAATACTTCATTCAATGAGGGCGTTCATTAGGAGTAATCGATACCTATACATAAATGAATATTAGCAGTGAATTTTTAGTAAATAGGGGAAAAGAGCTGATATTGAAAAACACTAATGTCCTCATTCTCCTCAAAATGATTATGATCGTCGCAAAACTATAAATATCTAATCAAATAAAACTATAGACGAAAAACTATAAAGCTGTATATAAGGCATTACGAATGAAGGAGAATAAATTTTTGCCTCAATCAATAATATATTACTCAGAATTATGAGCACGTATCGTTTTTTATATAACATATATATTTACTAATCAATTAATAACACTATTAGCAAATGTTTTACAAAATCCCAATAAGAATAAAATAGTTTAGAAGGCGTTTTGTTGAGAGCAGAGACGTTGTGTGGACTCAAACGGATTGTCACACACAGTGGAATTGTTTGTCGTCTACGTTCAATCCTTATGCTATCAAGCACATAGGCGATCTGCTGACGAGAAGCAAACGAATTCCGTACAGAAGAAGAAACAATGATGTAAAGAATTATACGGTGATTCTCAACGAAATTACCAAGAATTATTTGTTCTGAAGATGATCAAATGGCTTCATGAAATTGGTTCTACATGCAAGCCCGCTTTCACACTATTACGGAACTTTTTTGTGTTAATTTCAAATTGAAATTTGCTTTGATAGAAATAAATCAATCCTTTGTGCATTTTATAATTCAACGAAAACTGATAATCTACAATCAGAGCATCGCTCATTACAGTTCTTAAGTATTATGGAATTCACAGAATGATTAGCCTGATTGGAATAATGTACACCTCAAAAATTCTTTATACTTTGCAATTTCACATCATCATAGAGCAAGTAAAAAATCCAAATTAATAAAAAAAGCCGTTTTAAATTAAGCTTTTTACTTACTTTTTATGTGCGAATAAATCTTAGTGATGATGAATAAGGAGGCGATAAGAATTTGTCGCATAACTGATGAGTGTAGTGAGGTGGTGGAACTCGATCGTTCGCTAGAAAAACATTTCATCAACATTCATCTCACAAGAATATAGCGATATCGTAGTGAAATAAGCTAAAACAAAAATTACCTCAAAATGTTAAGTGAAACGTGCTGGATTCTGGAGACATTCAGTCTTCATTTCATTTTTCTCTATATTTACTTTATATTGCACAACTGAGATGTACAGAAAACGATACAATCTCAAAGCAAATTGCAATGTTATTAAACTAAATCTAAATTAACAAGAATAGCATAACTGAGCATAAAATAATGCAAGATAATTGCCAGAACACGACTGCGGAAAACGCTAAAGGAGGTAAGCGCTAAGCGTTGCTGGAAATATCGAGAGTGACGAAGGGCGGGACGTAGTATAAGCAGTCTGCTCATTAATACTAACTCAATATATCAGGAGTAGTTTGCTTTGTTTATTATTAATTCTCACGTAGATTAAGCTTCTTTTCAAATTCAAATTAGTGTTGAACCACTGCCTGTTTGAAAACCATTATACTTCACTATCGAAACACGCTTCGCAAAAACAATTGCTAGATGAGGTTGTATCAATCTACTAGCTAATGCACTTGAAGTAGCTTAAAACTTGTGTTGTCTGATGTAGTTGTAGAAATCAACAACCCATTCATCACTTTAAGGATACAGGATCATTGGAAAAAAAGTGATTCAGAATGAAGGCATATCATTCTGCTATAGCGTTACGCCGTAGCGAAAATTCAATTAGGACCATCAGATGAAATGAGTGATGCCAGCCAAGCAGTAAGTAGCGCGCATTGTACATTTTTAAATAGTGAAAAATAAAGTAATGTTAATGGTTGAGGAATTAATGACCAACGTTACACATACTACTAGAAAATGATGAATAGTGTAAAGCAGTACAAACATAATGTGTTTATTCTATACAAAACTTTTTTGCATTTGATTTACCTTGAATACAACTTCGCTCGACACACAAGACTGTCGAACTTCATGAAGTAAAAACTTAGCAGAAGTTTTTTGACAGTAAACTATCATAATCTATCAAAACTTAGGGGTTTTTTCACGACTCGTTGTGAAGTATGATAGATCATATATCCATCGTATTTGATCTCAGATCAAGACGATATAGCAGAACAAGCTTTGCGACATTAACTTTTACAAATCGTGTCTAAGCGATATGAATACAAAGTAAAGTATGTGGTGAGCGTAAGAACGACCAAATACTTGATTATTCATTAAACTTGTATAGAATTTGGCTTAACAAGAAAATAAGAATGTTGATACGGTAGATGACCAGATTTATGACTAACAAAAAGAACGCAACAAATGGTCGACCATGTCCAGTTCGATATTGTTCTTACTTTTCAAACGGACAAAATTATTGAAGAAACCTTTATGTTTGTTACACAAATGCAGTCTATCCTATAGGTCAAATACATCACTACCTCTAAATATTTTCTAATATCTAATATGAGAAGAGAAAAATCTGATTTGTTTTTAGTCACGGGAGATAAGAACGTCCAACTATGAATGTGGTGAGTGTTGGAATGGCAGGATGCCTTGACGACGAGAACTACTCAACCAGTCAACAGGTCATTATCTCTTACGTCCGAATCATTAAAACCTCGTGAACAGCCGTAAATGACTTGAATGACATCTCCTAGAGAGCGAACTCGCTCAGTCGAATACTCAAATAGCTGTCTTGGAGTCTCTATTTGTTAATGATTTATTGAGCTTATAAATATGGGTCAAAAGTGTCACATATTGCTAAATATATTAAATTCAAAACGGCTCAGTAAATCTGAATAGTAAAGCTCAACATCAATGAATTTCTAGCCACTACAAAACACTAGAAACTTGCTCAAAACTCTTTAGCTTACTTGCTTTGTAATATTTTTTTAGAGTTGCATGAAAAGCTACGTAATTCAAAGCTGATGAAAAGCACAAAAAAAAACAAAAAGCCATAATAAAAGAAATTTGGTATACAACGTTTTGGATTCCTTCAAAGGGTAGTTTGATGTCTGATTTTTTCCACTTCCAGAACGCTACCAGCTACGATCTAATACACTTCAAGAAATACTTAGTTTGTCCTTTTTCTATCTAGCTTTTTTCTATTTATGTTTATATGCATGTAATCGAATTAATGTGGAATAGATTGATTATTTTATCTAAGCAGTACAAGGTGAAATAAGTGAATATAAAGTACTGATGGGAGCTAATGATCAATTAAGTCCGAATGAAAATCAAATGTCCCTTTAATGAGTAAACAATAAGTTCCTCTCCGCAGGCAATACAGAATGAGTTTATTAAAACAACAGTAGCACCAATACCTCAGTGAATATTACGCAGAAAAAAATTATGGAAAAAAATAGTAAAAATTAGTGCGTTCATACTTCTGATTCTTATAGAATTGGGCTGTTTCTAAATACAAATAAGGATTCAACTTTAGTAATATGGAATCCATGTGAGATTTGAGTGCATCCAGGAGGGAGTCTCAACTTCTAAGTGCCACCTATCGCATATAGTCTTATTTTCGTTGTACAACTAATGTGATTTTACACGAACAGAGAAGTTTCGACTGAATTTGTACGACAGTTATTTTAGAATCTCATCATTTAACAACTAAATCGTTATGGCTTGGTTTTGAATACGTTCGTTTTTCACTGCTATTATTCCGTTCTGCACTTCGTTTTCGCCGTCGTTATTGTGCGAAAACGATCATTTGTTAATTATTATTTGATATTTCACTAGGTATTTGTTCACCGAAACAGAACAGTGACGTGCGAAATGCTGAGTATTCAAATTTCCATACTCACAGGGATGACATCTACATTCATCGAAACGTTGTGTAGACGTAGTGAATGGATTGTCACCACTACAACACGACACACACCAATGCCGACATCAAGCAGGGTCCTAAATGGATCAGTGACGCTTCTTCCTAATTCTACCACTTTCTCTTCAACGACATAAGGGGCTGAATCTTCAAAAAAAGTGGAAAGTTCTGACGGCGGCTTTCGAAAATCTTCTCATAGTCAAGCCGACATACACCAAGTAATTACTGAATAATTTTCATTTTGTTTCTTTCGTGCGCACTTCAACGACTGCACAACGCATTCCAAAATTCAGTAAAAAACAAATTTATTTGAAAGTGTTTCAGAAAGCGTAAGGAAGAAAACTTGAAGCTGTTTTTTCAGCTTGATAATTTGATTTCTAATGACGTATATGTCAAAAGAAAATACATTTATTATCCATCTTGATTGCTTTGCGCAGAGTAACAAAAGCAAAACGGTTATAACATGCCATTTTTTTGTTTTCAAGATGAATATTTCTTTATAAACAATTCTTTAGATTTCAAATATTTTATATTATATTATATTTATATATTCCGAAAAAATTTCAAATATTTCTGTTTGTGTGACAGAATGATTATCGCTCATAACGATAAGAAGCTCTCTTGCACGATCTTCATAAATACGCTGTTAACGCAAAAGCTTAATATCTGCTTTGCTAATTTTGCACCATGAGCAAAACGTCATGAGCATTTTTGAATTACGAAGTGGAATATATGTAAATTAATAACGAGAACATGACAATATCGAAAACGACCTATGTCGGAGATGAACATTTAACAGCAAGGAAACGAATGTAGGAGGCGTTTCGAGAATGAAGAAATATGCTAGAAACCTATCTGACAATGAGAATCAATATTAGCAAACAATACTGATTTTGTTCACGATTGTACGGAAAGCACCTTTGATATTCTGAAGATATTAGGACTTTTGAGAGTATAGAGCTTTTTTCTTCGTGGTCGTCATTTACTGTAATGTGAAAAATCTCTCGAGTAGAAATAGAACCAACAAAAGTTAATCTTGCTTGACCGTATGAAGAAAACTATGATAAACTCCGATGGCTGTGATGTTACTCCTACTCGAAACATTATATTGTTAAGCAGAATCATTCATGGAATCCATGCTGCAAGGACGATAACAGTACTTCAGCTAATGTAAGAACGTAATGTTTTTTTTCTGTACCACCGATCACTGCACTCATCTGTGCATCTGTGAAGACAAAATTATGCATAAGAATAGATAAATAATTAAAAACAATCGCACTGCTTCAAAGAAAAGACCGGCGAAAAAACTGACGAACAACGGGACGGACAGCAGGAAGTGTACTGTCTATGCGATCTTTTATCTATACAGCATCATGAAACGACCAAAGAAACAACTTAGATAAAATACTGACCAATTATAAAAAAAATAACAAACAGAATAACGAAAAAAGAGATGGGTGTATGACAGACAATTAATGGTCGTTAATTATGATGAGAGTAGATAATAAACTTCTTTTAGTTTTCAGGCGATCAGTGCTAGCTTGAGTTGGGCAGAAAGAAATTTTCTCTCGAGTTGAATGATGAAAGAACATTTATGTTAACGGCTGGAGTTCATTTACAGCCAAAGTACTGTTTGTGTTGGCAAATGAATCGCATTTAAATATACCATAACCAAATCTTTGTTTTGTTTTGTATCCGACGGATCAATGAAATAATGAGGATTGCTAACTACTAAAGAAAACATATCAAAATCGAAGTCGCACTTCTACTAAGACCATATTAGATTAGATAGTTAGACCACCACCATTTCTTACGTGAAGCTTTTCTTTTTGAATTTTAGTTATTTATTCTCCTCATCATATTGATCGTAAGCACGTAAAAAAACAGTATTTCTATTCAGAGGGGAGCAAGGTGAATCGATAACACATTTTTCTTATAGAACTGCTCAACAAAACTGATAAAAAGTTCTCATATCAGAATTGCCGAAGATGAGAATTCTTCGAAACGGAGGTTTATTTTTGAGCGTCATAACTGGGAGAATTGTCTGCTTATGATTATATTGATTATACTTATGATTATATATTATATATTTTATGATTAGAACTTCAAAGATGGCTCAATAAGCAGAATAGAAGGAGGTGTTTGAAAAAATTTTGCGAATCATGAAAAGTGGAAGAAACAACGAATCGATGAGGCTATGATGGCTTGAAGAAGTCGGAAAACCAAATTTTTATCGCAAGTGGAAATGAATGTACAGATTGTACAGGATTAAAATGTTTCATTCATTGTAAACAAAACTTCGAACACATCAGTCATTTTTTTCATCTCAGCTTTTCAAATTCTGATCGTTGTTGATGTTTTTTAGATGGTGGCGGATGTGGAAAAGGGGTTGAGCACCGTAATTAGGTAGACCGCAGGTGAAAGAATACCCATGTGCACTAATGAACGGAAACGGAGGACGGTAATTAGAAAAGGATTGTGTGGTTGTGTGAATGATGGCATCAGTGACTATTGGAGAAGAGATTACGAAAACAGCAGCTGCATTTGATAAAGGATGAGTAAGGAGGAACACGAACAAAAGACAAGGTCGAACTGAAGTACCGCACCACAGATGGCATCGTTTGTCATGTTGGTTTGCGTAAAAAATCCTGACCATTTGCCCGCAAAGATAAGTGTTTCCAAAAAATTTTTCTCTGTTACATATGGGATGGGTGGAAAAACTATTTATCCTTTTTCTTAAAAAAATCTTGAAAAGACAATCTCTAGTTTTAAGCTCAGATTCAATTTCTAAACGCTCAAATGCTCACTGTTTATAATTAGAGGCCTCATTGAGTTTAATTTGATTCATATTCTCGAATGAGTGCTTTCACTTGACTTTCTTAAATCCATTCAAAACGATACTCTAAGAACAGATGATTCGATATGAATTTCTCTGCATAAAGCTTGATGAACACTAGCTAATCAAAATTTAGCAGATCTCTATAGAATTAAGAACATCAAATAATGATTGAGAGATGGTCAAGTAAAGAAATTCAAAGTGTTTCAATAAAATGAAAATAGAAATGAGGAGTTCATTCTGAGGAAAATGGGTAGAAAATATAGAGCATTAGAATATGTTGTACGTATAAAGAGGATATTTTGATGAAGACTATTGTAAAACTACTAAATACAATTCATTGTAGAGAGAAACAAAGCCTAAAATTCATTGGTTTGACGAGTTTCACGAGGCAATTGAAACATCTGCATAAAATTACATGGAAAATTACAAAGTTATATTGACGTTAAGTAGCATTTCTTGTTCATCAACTCATTCAGTGAAGTGCATGTTGCTGTGTTTTTCATCATTCAGCCTTAACCCGAGGCGAAGAAAAAAAGAGAAAAAATTAAAGTTTCTTTAAAGATATTTGAAAGCACTTAAGGGAATAAAGGGATCAAATGAAACTAAACAGCACCGCGACACTAATGTTATCTGTAAATGTTCAACACAATGAGCACAGCACGTACCTGGTAATTAGGAGGCGTGAAGACCTTGACCGAGCTGACTGCATTCCTAAAGAGGCTTGTAAAGTCATCATTACACTCAGCCCACCACAGCAACACTTCAACGAATTCTCGTTTACTCAAGCTCGATTGTAAAATTGTTATGCAATGAATAGAACATGTGAACTGAGAGATTCTTTTTCATTTAAGTTGTTCCACGACAGATTATTGCATTTTCTGCACCCTTTTCATCTCCCTGTTGAAAATGACGTAATCGAATACAGTTAATTGCAATTACTGGATTTTTGCCAAATGTTTCCTGCTTCAGACATCTCCATGACATCTAATCGCTATTCTCATCTATATAACAATAAATACTAATCGACAGGCGTCAGGTATGCGATACGTTAATTTTATCTTGATAATAATGAAGGCAGGGATAGTAAAATTTACTATTAATCGCAATCGCTTACTAGTTCAATGAGTACTGATCTTGTTTTTTTGTTTAGCCCTTAATAAGGAATATTGTTAAAATGTTCCATGAATGGGTATACGAGATAACTGCAGAACAATTCTCTAAGAGAGTTCATTAATATCATGACGTCTATCGTATCCGTATGCTTCATAATAGCATATCTTCTAATAGGTGGTGTCAAATAACAGTGTGTCAGTATGATTACAATATGGATTAACACCTATGAGGGCAACCATCTCTGGTTTCATTTCTATTACACTAGGTAGAGGAAGGCCAAAAAATAACAGGTGGTGAAGTTAATTATAAGATGATGGGCGAGTGCCGGTGAGGTACCCACTTACTATAAGTGAAGCATTGAGTTGTCGCAGAGCAAGGGCCCCGGTAGTGCAATGAATCAGCACGGATATCTGTAAGTGCGGATTCGAGACCGGCCTGAGGATCCGGGTTTTGCGGCCAACTCAGCACAATTACGGAAATTATAAGATGGTTTTTAAACCACATATATAATTCTGAGAAAGCTTTTTCTGTCAAAGTTTTAACAAAATTTTCAGATACTATAACATTTTAAAGTTTTCGTTCGCAATAAAACTCTCACGAAAGAGGAGAAATCCGATAGTGGTTTCTGGACATCGTGGTATTAGTGGCAACGAACACAGTATGAACAGCATAACTGCTATTGCTCATTCGGCTGCATTCTTAACAATTATGCAGAGCGAACTTGCTTCTTTAAATAATATATCGCCCTCAGAACAGTAGGAAATCGACCGTGCTGTACAGAAACGACATAGAGTAAATATATTGAATAGATATTGATTATTTTATGCAGCAAATCATTTACCACATGATTCAGTAAGTCATGATTATTAAGTCATTTAAGGCATGATTATTAAAGATCAAGGAGACAAATGTCTAGTAAAATTATCTTTGAATACATTCAGTTGGTCACTTGTTGAAGGTATTGAGAAAACTTGTTAAGGTGTAATCCGCAGTCTAAAGAAACTTACGAGTAGCAATTTCAAACGCATTAACTGGAATATAAAATAAATCCTAAACTTGAATATATTAATATATCATTTTTATTATCACTATACTTCCACTATTGTGACAACCAGCACAATTGCTGTGGTCCACACCAATTGAGAGCAAGAAATACAAAACAATTTGAACGTTATTTCTGAAAGAAGTCAACGATGCAAAAACTGTGTAAACAGACTCCTACGATGGCTTTTGCTAATCCGCTACCGTCTAATCACCTTCTAGCCGACACGGGTCATCGTCAAAACTCTTCTCCCTGTAATTCTGCTGTTAACAAAGCTACTGAAAGACATACATCTTGTGAAATCTCTCCATTGTTTACGCAAATTTATTTCATTCTTACTAAAAAAAAATTAGATAACCTTTTTTTGACTTTTCAAATGATCTAGCAAATGAATTGTCTTCAAAATACTCCAAAGCACTGTTAATGAGATCAAAAACAACAACACTAATTTTTCTAAAACTAAGAATAGCACTATATGATAGTGATACATATACACAACATTCTCTTAGGCAGAGTCAAATTCGATTTGTAGGTGGTATGATGAGGTTTTCCAGATTCGTAACATGCTCCTTTCAATACGATGTTTTCGTTAGCAAATAGAGTTGTGCATGTGACGACTAATAAATGTATTCATCTTATACATTTCCACACCAATTTCCAAATATGATTCAAAATGATTCGCTATGCCGAATCAAGCGTCTCTGATGTTGTAAAAAAAAATCTTGCTTCAACACGCTCTTAACAGCATGGCCTTCGGTCAAAGGTGGTCGCCCGGAACATAGTTCATCATAAAGGGCGAAATCCTCTGTTTTAAAGTTTATAAACCATTTTTATAGTATGTCCTATGAAAACTTTACTTTACCGAAATACTTTTAATAAATTTTTACATGCTTCTGTAGCATTTGTTCCATGTTTAAATTAAGATGAAATCATCTAGATTACCTGCATTCCCGTTGATCATCGACAATGTTGACCGGGCACCAGTAAAACCTAAGTTTCTCTCGATTGTGCACGAAGGTAGTTTAATGAGTTCTTTCAGCTCCAAGGATTCGTTGAGCACCACAATCTTTTTCATCAAGCTCTCGTCGTCTTGCAGAAGAAGCAGCTGTCAAAACTTAGCAGAAGCAGAAGCAAAAAGGACCTGGAAAAGAGCGGCGAAAATCAATGCACTAAAGATCAATGTATACTTTCTGCATAATCATCTTTTTCTCAGCTAGTCCAGTTCATCCGAAATCTGCAAGAAGGGTTTAAAACCACTTGGCGACAATTTGAACACTTCCGATTACTCCAGTGTTTTGGACAGAGCCGTCCAATTGACACGAAAATCGTTAATCCGAAAAAAAAGAGAAAAAAACATCTGAAACGAAAGCGAAACATTCTAGTCTAAATGTATTTGACATGTCTTCTGCTGGATTCTCTGAATCTGATTAAGAGGAACGCTTGATGACAAAGAAAGGAAAACAATTGAAGAATCTTACTGGTAGAGAAAAAGTGTGCTGAAAGGGAATGAACTAACTCAACAAACAACTTTAGTTTAGACAAAAAGAAGAGAGCTAAAACATAAGGAAGGATAGTCGAAACACCAATACAAATGAGGAGACGATAACGCAGCATTATCTAGCAACTACTTGCGCGCTAGGAAATGAGTGAGATGTTTCTACTTTCAGCAGCCTCCTATTCTTTATCTTGTTCCAGTAAATTTTCTCTAGTACCTAAAAAAATGCAGACGTGCTCCTGGACGTTCACCTGCACGATGGACGGACGTGTTTAAGACAAACCTATAGAAGTTGTAATCACAGCACAAAAAAAAATGAAGAAAATCATGTACGGTTTCTCTTTGAATCATTTCAATAGCCACATCGGACAACCTCAATATAAAGAGAGAAAAGACACTTATATTGTTTTGAAAGCCATCGCTTTTCAAATCCGACATGCTATTTCGTCGATAATTCTCATCGTACATTTCCCAGGTCAGACAGAATAAGACCAGAACATATGAAGAATCTATCGCCAGTTCTCATTAAAGCAGTGGCTCGACTCTTCACAGGCTACCTGTCAGAGTTTAGAGTTCTAAATGAGTAGGAAATTTCCATAATTGCTTTGCTGTACAAAATTTTACGACATTCGTAGTTATCGCCCAATCTGCCCGTTGTCTACCGTTCATAAGCTATAAGTGGTGTTGAACAAGGCGATACTATTTAACCAAAGCTGCTCACAGCCACTCTTTAGAGTATCATTCATGCGAACATTAAAATGGGACGATATGGAATGAAACTCGATGGTCGGCAACTTCACCGTCTTCGTTGCGCCGAGAATATTGTATTCATTACATCAAACCTTGAACAAGCGAAACAAGTGGTGAACGACTTTGATTCGTAGATGATTGATTTGACTTCGATTTGACACTGTTCGTAGAAAAATTCTTCTTAATTTAAATTCTACAGAAAACTATGCTTATGACTAGCGGATATTTTTCTGATGCTCCATTTATTTTTAACGGAAAAAAATTTTCAGAATGCTCAAGCTATGTGTATCTAGGTCGTGAGATCAATATGATGAACGACATAGCACCAGATCTTAGCAAAAGGAAACGAGCGGCATGTGGAGCATATAAGAGCATGGAAGATGTAGTGAAGAGAACAAAGATAAAGCTCTGAGCCTACCATTCTTACATGGCGGTTTTTCCTGTCTTGAAATCAGCGTCAGAAACTTGGACATTCTAAAAGCAGGATGAACGGGCACTGAGTGCAGTGCAACGCTCTATTACCATGATGATGCTTGGCGTTTACCGCATCAGAAAACCAAATAGGTAATACGAAGTTCTAACAAACGTCAACCATCTAAGATTATAGACGCAGCCGTATACGTCGGGCTTTCGGAGATTAAGTCGGCCAGACACGTGATGCGTATGAACAACGACTGGTGGACACGAGTTGTATGTGGTCATATCCCACTGCACATCAAGCGCACTGAAGGAAGAACTCCAGCCCGATAATCACGATGCCTGGCGTTTTTTGTATCACACAAGTGAAAGAGGGAATACTAAGTTCTAATCTACGTCAACAATCAAAAATCAAAATAGCAGTCGTATACACCAAGCTTTCAAAGATTAGGTGAGCCGTGCACGTGATGCGCATGGAGATGACCAGTGGACAGGGGACAGAGACAAATGGAAGTTTTACGGGGGCCCGCTTCATTTAGTTTTTGTCCAGTTTTAAGTTAGTAATATCGAAGTTTATGAAGCATACGTTAAGAAAGGAAGAACCGTCGTAACAAAAAGATTGGCTCAGAGCGTTGTCTTCTTTGTCACTATGTTTCAATACTCTTAAATGCTCCTCAAGCCGATCGTTTCCTTCTGCTAAGCTCTGGTGCTATGTGCATCATCATATTGATCTCACTACCTAGCTACACATAGCTTGAGCATTCTGAAATTTCCTTTCCGTTAAAAGTGAATCTAGCATCAAAAAATTGGTGCATCAGCAACATATCCGTTCTTCATAAACATCGTCTTTTTGAGGTTTATTGCAATGCCAATTTTTCCACAAACACTGTTGAAGTCGGCTAACATTTGTTTCCTATCATTGTTGTAGTAAATGTCATCGGCAAAGCAAACATGAGGAAGTTGTCGACCGTCAATTTTCACTCCCATATTGTTCAATCCCTAATTTTGCATGATGCTTTTGTGGCTGTAAGCAACTTTGGCAAAGTAGTATCGCCTTGTCGAACATTTCTTTTCATATTGATGATGATGTTCTTATCGAACGGAGGAATTTCAGTGAAATTCTCTTATAACTCTCGAAGAATTTTGATAGATAGAGTCGGAAGCGCTTGATTAGTCAACGTTTCCATGACCGCTTCTGTCTTTATAAAGTTGAAAGCATTTTCAAGCTTGATGAAAGTGAGGCAGGGTGGTTTCTTACACTCTCATGATACTTCTATGAGTCTTATAATTGTTGAGTGTGGCCATGTTCTCAGCCTTTTGAAACCGTGCTTGCTCACGTAGTTGTTCTTCGTCGAATCTATTGCTAGTCCTCATTTTGGAAGGTAGCGTATGAAGAGTTGAGCCAGTGTTTTAGTATGAACTAGTGCTAGATTCTTCAAATGTTCTGGTCTAATTCTGTCTGGTCCGGGAGCTGTACGACTTCTCACCGACGAATTATCATGTCAGATATCGGAAAGAAGAACGTTTGGAAGAAGAGAATACATTTTTCCCTCATTAAATAGTGTTGGACGAATGTGGCTACCGAAGAGATTCTAGTGTTAATGGTAAATGATTTTCTTCATCGCCTTTTTGAGGAGCTAAGTGTTCCGTAAAGCATCGCGAGCGTAGCGAATGATTTTGCCAGCCGTAGCTGCTTCATTCATCACTAGTGCTGTTCTCTCTTTAAGATCTTCTTTTATCGCTTCTCTGTAGCGTTTCGCAAGTTCGGACGTTAGTCGGTGATTGTCTGCGGCATTGGCTGTCACACGTTGGTATCTCAACTCATGAAATCTTCAACACAAACGTCTCTTAGTAGTTATTGAACTCTCGGCGTTTTTTTCGCACTATCGTGGAGGTGCTTTAATAGCTTTTGATATTCTTCATCGATGTTGTTTTGTATTTCGTTTTTCTCCGTTTCGTTTCTGGGATTTCGTTTTTTAAAAATTGCAGCGTTCTCTCTTTTGCGTGTGAGTAAAAATTTTGAGCGGAAGCAATGGTAGAATTCCGTGTAGAACTTTGAGACAACTGCGACTTCCGTTAGGTAAAACCCTTTATTTCCTATGACGTAGTCTATTTGGTTATGGTACTTTCCATTAGGAGACTCCCACATCCATCGCAGAAATAGGGGCCTTTGAAACAGAGTTACCGTGGATCATCTTGTTCATCATAATAAACTCTGATAGTCGCTTTTTCTGTTTATTCCATTAAACCAAATGGGTTCCAACATGATGTCTTTTAGGCGTCCCTGTACAGCCAATTTCAGCATTAAAATCGCATACAATGAATTTTTAGAGTGTGGAACTCTTCTCTATGGAATTTCTTCAAGTCCATATAAAATGCTTCGATTTCATCTTCATCGTAGCTTGAAGCGGTAGCCTAGATGATGAAATTTGTCAAAGCAGGTATTGGAATACGTCTTTACAATTATACAAGTTCGATTCAGGTTGTTAGTTACTTAAACGAATCGGTTATCATGACCAAGTCCGAATTACGAGTACACTTACGCTACCAACATCCTTGCTACTGCCGGCTTCAAGGAACAGTTCTTTTTCTGTGTCGTTAAGAACGCTTATTGACTGATGTCCACTTGTTTAAGCCAGCTCGGTGGCGTCGTACCTGATTTTCTTAGCAAGCACCGAAAGTTTTTGTGTAGAGGATTCTGATGTTAGCGTATGAATGTTGTATATACAAATCCTGTTGAAGATGACTTCTGTGAAAAGTTTATAGACGATATACAACATGCATGATGAGAATACTCACCTCCCTAGTGAAAATTTTCCTTTTGTGCAGCAAGTTTTGCGGTTCAACTAGTTTTCCCGTTGAGTAGGATAATCGCATTCTGACAGGTAGTGTGTAAAAAGTTGAGCCAGTTTTTCAATGAAAACTGGCGGTAGATCATTCAGAAGTTCCGATTTTATCCTTTATGGCACGGGAGCTGTAGGACTTTTTACCGACGAAATGGCGTATCAAATTCTGGAAGTACGTTTAGAACACCATAATCGTCTTTCTTCTCTTTACATGGAGATACACGAATGTGGCTATCTAAGAGAACCGAGTAGTAATCGTAGATGATTTTCTACATTACGTTTCTGGAAAAGGTAAGTGTTCCGTCTTGGTGTCGCAGATTAGTCACCTTGGTATTTTGATTCGACGAACATCGGTGGGCACTGTGAATGCACTTGCAAGCCTCAGTTGCTCCATCCATCACTTCTGCTATTCTCCATTTAATGTGTTCCTTTACTACTTCTCTGCAGTGTTTCGCAAGTTCGGTAGTTGGTAGGTAACTTGCCTGCGGCTTTAGCTGCTCACATTGGCGTGCGAGCACCTATGAGTACATTCTATTAGAAGACTACGACGTCCATCGTACTGATGAAAGCTTTTGAAATTCCGACCGGCACCTCTACTACCGCATATTCCAAGGAACAGCTCTTTTCCAGTGTCCTAAACAACGCTTAGTGAATGGTGTTTCCTCGTTTCTGCCAATCCGATGACGTCATATAGAATTCTGTTATCATACATCAGAATGTTTTCGATGGGGAAAGTTTTTTTAGGACACAGACAGGACGTAGTTCTTAGGCAGCGTAGTTTAAGCGTAAGATTTTGACTGCTCCATTCTTGTTGCATCCGACGCTGCCGTATCAATAGCTCTTTTGGAGTTAGAGGAATGAAGCCCATTTCTTTAACTGTGTTTTGCGATTGGTTTTATGGCTAGCTTGCAGAATCGTTTTGCGGGGATAAAAGGTTTGGTTAACTCATAAGCAGCTTGCCAGTCTATCCCAATTAGCGGGATAAAGTTTATTTGTTAAAGGCCACCCTAACCACCTCCCATGTACTTTTTAGTGGTGCGATTGCGGACTTTTGGCTAAATCGACGAGCAGGATACAATCAGCATACAAGTGAGCACAAGCATAGATAGATAGATATATCTATTTGTATACAGAAGGTATGACCGGCACAGCAGAATTAGGGAATCCATCCCGTGAATCCGCTCGCGCCTTAAGGTAAGTACACATCGCATCCCTATCCACTACCTGGGGTCGCGCCACATAGCCTCGCAACGAACCGGCTCGAATTCTCTCAATAACAAAGATCCGTGGCCCCTCTAATTACCCTCTCTATATCTACCACTGTAATATCTACTTCATCAATTTTATTGATAGCAGTCTGTAATCAAATTCATTATATTCATTTTGTCCAAGGGATATTGCATCAGAAAGCTTTTTTGTTTAATAAATGTGTCTCTTTCTCTCGAAGGATTTTCAGCGACTCAATCATCGAAAGAAGGCCACAAACTCGTCTAAGTGATTACACTTATCTGTAGAATATTTAAAGCTATTGATGCAACGTTTTCATATCTGAAACAATATATTTATCGAAAACCGGCTTACTGAAGCTTTCCTCATAAATACCTACCAAGTCCATCATATCATGAATTCTTTGAAATTAGCATCAAAAAACTTAAAAGTCTAGGAAGCATCATTGATTTTTTTTATGAATTGTTCTTGTCAAAACACTGTGAACGGCTAGACTCGCATTTAAGCACCTCTCGAAAATGAATTGACTAATGCTGTAGTTCATTTTATTTTTCTTACAAAGCATGTAATATAACATAGCTTTATCAATACTGCGATTTAAGCTTAGATCGTTATTTGAATACCAGAATGATATGTTTTCCTCGATTCGATTCTTTACCTTATGCTCACTTTCATTAATACACAATGCTTGGATGATATGCGGATTTTTTTGCACATGACGAATTCATCGGGTCAGCATGATAATTTATGAATCAGTTATTTATTAGTTTCAATTACTGGTAGAAAATATTGAGGTTGATGTAATCTATCAATGTGAAATAGCATGGTTTTATATGACAATAAATCTAATGACGATAGAAAGAGCAATAGTGCTATTATTGGCTCGTTTTCATGAAGTTGATCTCTTTCAACATTCATAAATAGCACATTAGTGGTCTTGAAAAATCAATAGATGTCCTTTTGAAAGTCATCTTCCGATTCTTGTTAAACAATTAGATTTCCGATATGAAAAGTTTTACGAGTTCCTACAAAAACTGATTAAAAATTTTTGCCACTTCTTGCATTTCTATTGTATTACGAACAAGAAAAAAGAGCAATTATTATTGTGCTGATTTCGAATTGCCATCAACATTTCGTCGGAAGTTGAAACTATTAGAGTACTTCGTGGGAAGGAGGAGATATTTCAACACGCTTCATCAAGGTGATTTCTTAGAAGAACATCTTTGAAGGCCATGCACAAGAAAGGATCTATCTGAACTGAAATAACGTCATAGTGCAGAGTGGCATGAAACGCTTCGAAATTACCATCCATTTTGTCGTGATGAAAAAATAAACGTTCCCCACCAAAAATGATGCTAAACGATCACTTGCTTCTAGGCGAGTGAATGGCAAACTTGTATTTAAGCTTCATTTTGTTTTTGATGAAAAGAGCTAGCTGAGTCGGAATACAATTCAGACACAAGAAGGGAGCATAAATTAAGCAACAAACACTTCCGCACTTCGTATTAGTCGTGAAAAATTTAAATTTTCATTCACTTGCTAGTTGAAAGTGTTAAATTACGGAAAAAAAAATCACGTTGTGTAGGTCTGTAGAGCACACAATTTGAAAAATCCGCATTATATTAATAACGATTTATTATGGAGTAGACTTATATTAAAAAATATGCGGGAACCGCATTCATTTTATTTATGTAAGTATAGTTCTCCCTCATTGTTTGTAATGATGACTGTCCACCAAAAGCATGAGGATCTATGGATGACACTGAGTAGCCTTACTCATCAGCTTATGAAGTCAGTTATTTAATCAACTACGGAGAAGAAAATGAGTGAAATCTACGCTATCTAAACCAATTCAGGTTCTGGTATTCATACGACAGTGTCTTTCCAGCACCACAACATTTCTAAATAGTATGCTTAATGCAGGCTCGAGCTAAGAGCTTGTAAGGCTCAAATCTTTGATATGACCCAATTTGTTTGAATGTATCGAATGATCGTGAATTTCGTCTTAGATAGCATACTGTTAATCTAACTAATGAATTTGATAACTAGTTACTATAAATCAGGCAAACCCAGTTGGAGTTTGGTGTCCGAACATCGCACCACCTACTCCAATCCGGCGCTTTTAATGTAACCACCTTAAGTTGGTACTGAATTGTGGCAAACAATTGCAGAACAACCCCAATTATTTCCAATAGCTGTACAAGATTGTATTTTACGTGATATCGTGAAAGAAAATTCTACGAACTATTAGAAGTTAATACATATTTTGTAGCGATTGGGAAGAAGCTGTACTATAAGTGCTTGCCAGTTCGCTTATGTACTGCATACACATAAGGTATTCAATATGAGTAAAAGCTCAAAAAAAGATATCTTATCTTTAAAGTACATGAGATTCATTTCATCGCTAAGCAGCTTAGAAGATTGTTGTCTATTTTTCGGCCTTGACAGGTAAATTTTGCAGTGATCGCTTATCAAAAGTAAAACGTGTAAGTGTAAAACATTTCTACGAAATTGTTATACTATAGAAGCATTGTCTGCAATAATGATTAAATTTGCTCTTTCTTTTTGACAGAGTAAGCCTTTCACTGCCTTCATTAAATCCACTTTCTTTAATCCGATCATGAAATCATTATTGTTATGAGTTTTCAGAAAAAAATGTGTCTCGCATTTTTTGTAAATACTTCTTGTATTTTGTCATCGCATAATTTTTGCTTTGACACATTACTTTCTCACGCCTGTGAAAATCACTCGTATTATTGAAATGGAAGTTTTTGTCGGCTTTCAGAATAAATCATTTGAAGCACGTAAATTCAGTAGGAGGCTAAGCTCTGTCATACGTTTACAAATGTTGAATTGATCTCCTCGAAAAAACGACAAAATAGAATTCTGCCTACCAAAGAGTTCCTCATAATCACTCCATCTGGCAAATCTTGTACCCTCCCTCTTAGAAGCTCGCAAATTATCGTTACCCAAGCATGAGACGTTCTCGATTCCGATGTTGGACATGAATAAACATATCTATATAACATAGGAAAATATCAAGTATGTAATAAGTAATGATAAACCATCAATATTAATACTAATAATAGATGTTAATGTTAATGTTAATTAATGTTTATTAATATAAGTTCTCACTGTAATTACATTATTACCTATCAGATTTCATATTCCAGCTTATTTCCGTGTCCATTACCTGGATTACCTGGAGTTCCGTTGATCATCGACTAAGTCGAGGCACCTATAAAACTTCCCTTTTTCCCTATCGCGCGCGAGGGTAGTCCAGTGAAATCTTTTTCCTCTATGGACTCGTTGAGCATCATAATCCCCTTCTAGGGCCTCCCCTTTCATGTCCATATTTACTTTAAAAAATCGTTGTTGTTCTTGACCAATGTTTGAAAAATATTTTGATTTAATAAGTTCCACGTAATCGGCTTTTTATGACTATAGAAAAAAAGAAGTAGAGGACAAAGAAAAGAAAAGATAGTGCATACAACTCAACAATGAACATTTCTGAAAAAAAATTACTTATGTGATGACACTCCTTATTGAGTGTATCACTGAGTGTACGGAAAATCATTGGCATAATCACGTTGGTTATTTGCCTAGAAGTATAAAATAAATCACTCAGAATGGACGTAGATCGCTCGAAGTGGCTCTGACTCGTTTCCCTATTCCTCAACATGCGCCTTGATTTTCATTCGAAGAGCGCCACAAATATAAATGCACCAGAATGTAAAAATAATTTAAAAAATTAGTTTAACCAAATCGAAACTCGCTTTGTTTGTATTTCGAATTTATAGAACCATTAATATGAAATATTCTTGAGAATAATGCGTGCTCAATTCATTCAGCATCACCTGCTTAGGAAAAAGTGATGCTCGTCATTCAGTTTTTCAGAAACTTGATAGAATTTTTTTTACAACATATATTCTCTGTAAAATTTACCGTTCTAATAAAAGCATGGATCTACCTGCGTACAGCATTTACATTGGATAAATTTCATGCATTGTTGTCGTTTCGAACCGTAATGCCTCACGTCAACCTTGTCAACAAACATATCTGAGTGATCGATTGAAATCTTTTGTCTCGTTAAATCATATGAGGTGTACTTTTCAAAAGTAAAAAAGTCGAATCAACCTATAACGACGAAAATTCATCGCTGGATATTCAACATTACAGAATTTTCCATAGTTCTCTTACCGTCGATGTGTTCTTCAACGGTAGAGCTCTCGTTAAAGCAATAATAAAACCGCAAAAAATTGTTTACTTTTGAAGAAAAATACTCTGACAGAGAGAAAGGAAAGGCTCCGTAATTAGTATTGTGAGAAATTTCTACCGCACTATCGTTAATACTTGTATGTTCTATTGCTTGATTTGCCAACTGACTGAAGAAAAAGAACACTGATAAATAACGTAAGCGTGAGGTGAAATGGATAAAACTCGACCGATTTGTATCCAATTCAATGAGGTTTTTCGTGAAAATTGAATATTGGATAGAGTCAGCTTACTGAATATTATCAGAAGAGTCATCAATTTCAACGCGAGTGCATTGTGGTAGAACGGCATAATTATTCTTCTCCTTCAACTTATTGCGTTCTAACAAACAAAATCACCGCTATAAATCATTGCCATAATGAGAACGAGCGCCCTTACTCAACAGATCGTTCTAATTGACCCTCAGTTCATCAACAGTTAGCAGTCACCATTATAGCGGCCGCAAATCGCGATAACCGAGAATGATTTTGGTCACTTGTACCAAAATCCAGCTGTCGTGGGCTTTTTGTATGTCGTTGACGTTTCACCAACGCCTACAAATGTCGAAAAATTCTCAAGGTTTTCGTACTTACGTTATTATATATAGCTCACACAAATCTCGAACAGTAAGAATTGACTTCAAAGTTTTAATGAAATGCAATCGAACTTTTATTCTTCTTCTACTTGATTTGCTTACAATTACATTCACGACGTCATAGAGAGTGCTTCAAAGTTATTGTTAACTACCTAGAAGAGTTCAGTTGTGATGCTTTTCTTTATCTTTATTACTTCTTTATATCCTGCCAAAAAAAACATCTACGCTCATCTGCGTCATGTGTGTCATTGTTAATCATCTGATGATTAAAACAATGACAGTGAAATCTCCAATTCACTATGAATTTCACACAACAGAATTCTCCTCCTTTTTTCCTCTATGAAGACTCGATCCCGTCACATTCTTACTTTAGAACATTATAAGGAAATCCGATTCACAAACCAAAGCATCGTTTTATAATCGCGAGCTATAAGCAATTCAGGACCTAAATATACGTTTTTATTTAGTTTTATATTGATTAAAATGTTATTTTTTAAATGAATTTGAACGAAAATCTCCTGTCAGACCGATTTCAAGCGATCACAAACAATCATGTATAAAATTCTGTGTTGATGACTATTACAAATGACTTTTGATTTAATTGTTCACTCCAAGGAACAATATTACATATTCTGAAGATGAATATCAGTGTCCATTAGTTCGAAATGTAGAACATCTCACAATTTCAACAGACGTTAGAAGTGTTCACGTTTTAGCTCATTCACTCTTGAAAACATATTGTCTGCTAATGTTGTAATACTTATGAATGAGACCATCGCCGTTTCTAAACACTTCTTTCCGAACATTTCTAATTCTTTTACAGACTTCTGTAAAGTCTCTGTCACAACAATGCGACTATGTAACTGCTCCTCAAGGTATAGTATTTTAAAGTCATTCATTTCCTCAGCACATTCACGACAACGATCCTCATCATATTCAAGACAACGATCATTTATTCAACACAGTAGAATGTTCTTCTTCATTAACATGACCATTCATCATCTGAAACATGGCTCTTCTATCTTTATGTCCTGAGGATAAAATGAAACAATGAAGAAAAAGTTACCAGTGAACTAATGAGATTCAGAATTTCATCATGAAGAAGTAATTGGACAAGTGCATTATTTTAAAATGCGCTTAACTTTTTATTTTCGCTACAAATCTACTTGGTCACAAATGTTAGCTACCCATTCTAATAGGTGATGTGGCATGCGAGTTGATAGCGAATCTAACAAAACTTTCAACCGAATAATAAGAATTAAATCATTCAATTAAATAGGTGTCGTTTCAATTTTCACATGCCTTTATTATCGTAGATGGTATCTTTTTCACTACGTCTTCTTTCAATAAATAGCGATTTGTCAATAATTCACTGTACCCAACGAATGATTCCTAAAGGCATTCAATAAAGTTGTCTTGAAATAAAATAGCCAGAATTAGCTTTTGCTGTTATTCAAATGACGTATGCAGATGGATTCATCAGCATCTAAAAGTTTTTGACGATGTGTCGGAGTTAAGATGACTGCCACTGGATGAATATGATTTTTTTACGATCTAAGAAACATGTTTTATTCCAAATTAGGTTGAAGGTTATTTAAACATAATTTATATCGATGAGTGAAGCACAATTTTCAACTTGAAGCAACCAACAAGACAACAACGAGTACATTGATCACCTCGTAGTTTAGAACAGCCCCCATGAAGTGTTTTAATTTGGCAAAGAGTTAATAGGAAGCAACACTGGGGTCGGTATTTCCACACCTCAATTGTTAACATCTCAGACGAAAAACTTTATGAGCACTGCTGTTAAGAATAGCCCTATTCACGCTCAATGCTAATGAACGCTAGTGTAGTATGTACACAAGCTTACTAAAAAGCGAAGTATAAGTGAAACGGCTAAGCTGCATTTTGAAATAATTGATCTTGTGAAGTTACGAAATTTTAGTATACATATATGAAAACTACTTTATGCGCCATCTTGCAGACAGGTAACGTTCCCACTTTAGTCTCAATTTAAGCTAAAACTCAAAAAAGTGGATTTTATGAAATTGAGCAAGTTATCTGTGCATCAGAGCTCCAATCCAGAAAGTTAAATACGCATAGAAAAATAGTGCATTGAGTTCTGTGTATTATTTAGAAACTGACTTAATTCTATAGTTCTAATAATTTTTATTCACTAGCAATTATCACAGGCTTCAACGATATGATATTGATATCCCACGTTTTTTACTCAATACCGAAACTTAAAGCTTTAAATGGACTTAAAATCGCTACAATGAAACTGTTTCTGAATAATTAGCCAACGCATGTCTAATTATTTCTACGAATTCAACTGATCACTTAAAAAATGAAAATCGATTCCCTAGCTCATCAACATAACAATGAATCGAAAACACATCCAAAAAGAGGAAATTGCCAAGAAACAACTATACCTCAACTGAGTACTACTAGATGGATTTATCAGAGTAAATTTTTCGTCGCATTGAAAATTACTTTCGAGAAATTCTTCTGAGAAGAAAAAACTTGCATTTCGGCAAACAAGCGTATGACTTATCAAAATTATTTAATACCTACAAATTATCCTACACATACAGCTGACAGATTAACTCTATAAGAAAGGTATAGGCGTAATTTATATCCTTACGGAGATCGGCCACGATCTTGTTGTCTTGCCGTTATAGTGGAGGTACTTGGATGGGAGTGATCTATAGAGCAGTATGTTGCCATTTCGGTGAGGCTTACCAACCTCAAATTACAGTGGTACCGTTTTACCGAGCCCTGAGGGATGACGTTTTGCTTGACTTAGTGTATTCCATCCCATATACATTGTATTCGGACATGTGTCTCTCTGTGACACTTCCTACTTGTGTGCCACACCAAAATCTTCTCAAGTAATCTATTCTACACAAAAAAAATAGATCTTCAGTATTTTCATATGTAGCGACTTTGGTGACGTCAGGTGTGCGAATGTGCTAAAATTCTGTCTTTATAAGTTTCTATGATGATTCATTATATGATGTCAGAATGTCTTCAATTATTTAATACTATTATTGGATAAGAAATTAGATATTTTAAGAGCTTCACTAATAACCATATTAATTATAACGCCTTTCCTTTATGGTGTAATAAATGCAATATCATGGACAAAGCAAAGTTAGTGGATATGAAGACAGTCCATATCGTCGCATTCTATTTTAGAATGAGGTTAAACGATTTTCAAAGTTCAGATGTAAGTAGCTTTGGCGAACCGTTTTTCTATGTTAATGATGATATCGTGATAAAACTAAGCAATTTTGACAGTGAAATTCTTGTATAACTCGTGGAGAATTTTGATGTATGGAGCGGTAAGGAATTGGTTGGCCAACGCTTCCATGTCCGTTTCCGAATCGACGTAGTCGAAAGCTTTTTTGAGATCGATGGAAGTGAGATTCTTTCTTATACTCTCGTGACACTTCTGTGACTTTTGTGATTATGTGAATAGCATTGGTCGTGCTGAACCCTTTTTGAGAACCTGTTTGATAAATGTGGTTATCGAAGAGATCCGAACAGGAATCATAAATGATTTTTCCCATAGTCTTTTGAAGGTGGTCAGTATTCCATATGGGAAGCAAAAACCAATTCTCTTGGTCTTACGATTCATGACACCATTGTTGCAAATGTTCTTGCCGGCCTCAGCTGCTTCATTCTTCCGCTATTCTTCCATTCAATTTTTCTTACATTTTTTTTCTGCAGCGTTTCGCAAGATTCTACGTTATCCAGTAATTGCCTGAAGATTCAATTGTCTAATGTTCCTTAATGTGAAGGTGTGTTAGGGATTCTTTCGTATTGTCAACTATGTTGTTCTTCTGCTGACGTTGACGAGGTTTGGCTGAAATAAACTCTTTTGCGTTAGCTCCTAGGGTGGTGCACTTTTATGTTTATTGCTTTTGCAGCCAGTGCAATGCTGCAGTTTAAAATGACCTACATCCTGTTGGTCTATCAAGCCCGCCATTTTTCTGGGGTGGTGAACTGTTACCAGAGAGGATGAACAGCACTTATTTCATGAAGAGTGACCAACTCAAGTAACTGCAAAGAGCAAGATTGCATCCAACCACCTCCTTGATATCATGTCGAACATGAATAAATAGGCGCATCCCGTCAAGGTGGATTGATTAACAACAAAGATTTTCCTTAATCGTCTTAAAGAAAAACTAACACAGCAACAAATAATAACAACGACTCACGACAATAAACACGAGCATGACAATTACAATATGCAGGAAAGCGGCGCTAGATAAATATATATCATACGCATTTTCTACGTAATAGATTACATTAGAAAGGTAGAAATAAATGATATTTTAAACTAACCAATTATACCAAACAGTAATTATATTAGCTTCCATAAAACAATAAATACACAATTAATAAGTAATGAGTCGGATCGCTGTGATGATGTTGAGATTGAAACGACGACCTCAAGAACTAAACAGAACATTGGCTATGCTCCATGCGAAATGTTACATTGCTTAATATCTTGGTTCCGGCCAGTGAAAGGAGTTTTCCTATGCTTGACCCACTATCGATCGATTGAGTGAACTACGCCTGTTGGAAAGAGAACGACTTCTCTGATCTATCAACTAATGTTACTTGGTTAGTGGCTTGAGAATAGAGGAAACTTTATCCTTCTATATTGGCCTATAAGCTCGAATGTCTTCAAGCAATTTGCAAACTTTCGACATTTTTTGCGCTCTATTGAAGATGCTAAATTAGCCAGTCTATACTTCGTCTATATTGTCTATAACAGTATCATCCCAATAAATAGCCAAGAAATCATATAAATTTAAGATTCATCTTAGTTTCCATATATCGTTTTTTGCAAGTTGCAGCTTTCTCTTCTTCACGTGTGAAGGAGGCGATGGTCGAGTTAAGCAAAGCCTTCTATTTACTATGATGTGTTCTATGTCGTTATGGTACTTTCCATTAGTAGACTACCACGTCCATCGTATCATATCTGTGCTCACCGAAACGATCGAGGCATGGAAAACTCCTGGAATTAGGATGGTAAGACCTATTATTTTTGTTGTTTTTTTCCGTCGTTTCTACGTCAAACTTGTAGAAATGGAAAATGGATATTACCACTGCTTGGAACCTTATTGGTCTATCTCTGAATGGAGCATACTTACACACAAACTAACCTACAACTCGGGTCTCAAGTTTAAGATGTTGAAGGAGTGGTCCAATTTTAAGTTTCACAACATCAGAAATTTTGTTCACGCCACATGAATCAGAATAAGGTGAAGATTGAATCAATTGAGTGAACCCATTGAGCATCAACTCCACTTAAGATTGATCTTACTTAGTGAAACCCACTCACTTTTAAATAGACTGGCAAGCAGCATATTTGTAGCAGTATTCACTCAACGTGGCAAAACTCTATAAATTAATTAGGCGATTGTAATGTTCTTTAGAAAATGTGGTTACATAGATGTTGGTGGCGTTGGTGTTCTTGCTAATTAGAATTCGGTCATAAATATCAAATATTTCAAGCAACTAGCGATACCAATTTTACGTTCAACAGTGAAAAGGCGTGGTCGTAAACCTTTGGTTGTTTGAATAGTTGTCTTCATCTACGGTTCAACATTTGCCAACGAAATGAATGTAATGGAAACATTTCATGTCAACTTGGAGAAGTCTCGCAAAAAAGATGATTTATCGTATGTAGTCAGCGATAGCAAATCAAAAAGTATTGGCCGTAGAAGAAGACGAAACATTGAATTGGGACTCACGGATGTCACTTTAATGAACATCGGAAGGGCTATTACAGTATGATGAAATACCACAACGAAATAGAACACGTCCCAGTAAATGCGGGGTTTTGTATAGCTGATGTTATCTAACAAAGTTCTATGGATACGACCACCGCTTCTGCTTATGGTATTTTCACGCGTTAAGAAAAAGCTGCAATTGTTTGATAGTGGAATTCGAAAGTCACCATAAATCAAAATTGATGTGATTCCACAATTAGCTTTTAACAAGATAAAGTTATTGATAACATTGTCAACAATTACTGTCGGTTAAGTAAACACTTTAGAGTGCGAAAAATTCCTAGTGTTAGAAGATACCCAAAAGACGTTTCTCTTCGTGAACTCTGGGCCTATACACTAACGGAAAATTTTTGGAGGTGCAGGTAAATCAGTATCACTAAACGTTCAAATTGACAAAACTTTTCAGAGAAGCAATAAAAGAAGCCTTCAAAAACAAAACAACAGGAATGTTGGATGAAGCAGCTGACGACGGTAAGAATATTTTGAAACTCCATAGAAGCTCCGTTGCCACAAACACAGCATGCCTCTTTCTCCAGCAGAGTGGATGCTCGATTTCTTGGATAGCCACATTTGTTCATCTCTGTGTCAAGACGTAGGAAAGACGCTACGTTGTTTCAGTTGCTCTTTTTTCTGAAGTCTAACATGCTATTTTGTTGATGAAGAATCGTACAGCATCCGTATCTTGCAGGATTAAACCATAATATTTTTCAATTCTACTAACAGCCTTTATATAGTAGACACTGTTTTGGCTATTTACCAGCTATCTATCACAATGTACAAATTCAAATTAATAAAAAACTATTAAACGTTTGTTGGTGTATAGAAAGGAAACCCCCCTAGCCGAAATTAGCATTCATAGCTTGTTGTCTATCGTCTGTAAGCTCTACACGAGTAATCCTCAACAGGGTTGGCAGAACATTAGACAAAAAACAACTGAACGAACAACCAGTAATCCGAAAACATTACGACGGACACATTCGCCAACCACTTAGGTTGCTGCTCTCTCCTATCCTTGGAGTAGTCCAACTTTTTTCCCGCTTCTTTGAGTTTAACATGCATCGTATCTGCTTTATTGATGGCTTTCAAAAGCACCATGATGTCGGTCATAAAACATAGACTTAATAGTGAATTTGCATTAACACGGATGATTTTCTCTGAAGTTGAATTTTCACTTTTAAAAGCAGTGTGGCAATAAAAAACGTTAGAGATATAATATCACCTTGTCAAACCCTATTTTCCAAAGCTATGGGTCTGCGTTTTCTTCCTGTAGTTTCCATATGAAACAGCACGTATTCGTATATAGGAAGCACTCATACTTTGTCTGACAATGACTGGTAATATAGCATTTGTTTCGGCGTTCTCAAACATTTTTCTACATATGATAAAAATCAGAGCAGAGCATATGGCACTCCCAACACACTTTGGTGATCCTCAACAGTTTAAATGTCGTCCATATGGCAGAATCCCTTTTTAAATCTTACTTCATCAGATGGTTGTGTCCAAACCAATACTGTAATTACAAAGATCCTTTTGATTACTTTTTTCAGGTGAAATGATTGTGAGCAATGTTTCTGACTGCTTCAGAATTTTCTTTTTTTTAAGCTAAGATGTAAGCCAAGAGGTAATTGAAATGTACACTTTTTTGTGACTTAGAGCGCTGAAGATAATATGATAAGTTCGTTAAGCTGTACCTTTCTTCATGATATCAATCACATTCGTGTTTCATACGGTAAAATCAAGGCTAATTCCATTCCAATAAAGTTTGTTGGACTACGACGGATATTGTGAAAAGAGTATGGAAAGTACTTGTTATCGCTTTCACACGTTGGTGGCATATGGTAATTGTCCCATCCCATTTCATCAAACAGGAGATTAGAGCTCTTTAATATGCTGCTGAAGGAAACCCTCATTACCTTATTTTTTCGAACTACCTATTATAGATGCAGCCAAAAATATTTGTTTGAGGAGCTGCTTTGACAGAGAATTTATTTCAGTAGCAGGTTATGAGTTGCGGTCGACTAAACCTTCATCTCCTAGTTATAGCTAACATGATTTTACCAAAAATTTTGATACCATTCACGAACTGCTTTGCTTTTTCAGGCGATAACGAAAATTCTTTCTAAACTTATGTTATGGCGGATCTTCTTCCTCACTAGACGAGATTCTACTAGATAGACGTACTCAACAGAGGCTCTCTTTGAACCGTTTACATTTTCATTTTCTTTTCCCATTCGAAATTTTTCTACCTTGTATTCATTTTAAGTGGTAGCTGCTAATTTTTGTGTTGGTTCTTCGTGTTTGTGTGCTCTTCGTACCTTGGCTTGCCACGCGGGCCTTTATTTAGATTGCGGCTCATACCTCAAACTTGGGTAATTGAACATTCATATGAAACATAACAATAGTACAATAACAACTAATAACGAAGAGAACAATAAAATATAATATTCGGTAATTCTAAGGTAACAAAGAGGTGGCTGGCAACATATCGGATGCGGCTGTTATTGAATGCATCGAACTGAATGGTGACTACGACATGAAACAAGCGATATTGGATCAACTTAAACATGAGTAATTAGATAAGCTTCATGAAATATGAATGAGTCTTCATATGATAAACCACATAATTAAATGCGTACAAGAAGCCATAGAAATAGAGAGCTATGTAAAACCACTACAGTATAGAAATATATCAGACTAATACATTTCATGATAACATAGAACTAATGGGTAAAGAACAAATAGGAAAGGATTTTGCAGCACGGAGATTTGGATGTGGGACGTACTGCTCATGCGCGTGGTCATAAAACAATGTTGTGTCTCAAAGTGGTTATATGTGGCTGATGGGCATGCTTTCCCATGCCTATGTGATCTTGGCTATGCGAAATATTGTGATTTGCTAGGAGAGCGCTGCACACATTTGATTAATCGATTACTTGGTTCAAGTAGCAGGATTTGGTGGGAAAGTAGTACATTTGACATCTAATGACAGATATTTGTCACACGTAAGTAGCAACCATACTCCGTTGTGGATGATGTTCGCTACAATTTTTCGCCAATAATAAAAAAATGGACAACGCATTTTTATGCGGATTTCTTCATTCAATTTATTATATAGCACGTCCAGTCAGCATTCATTAAATGTATAAGTTGGCGAGTGGAAGGTGAGGATACTTATATACTCTTCGGCTTGAAATGAACAGCAACCAGTTACAAAGGTAGGATATCATAGAAATTAGCCAGATATAGAAAAGATGCTCATACGATGAAATCCGATGTCTCTATTATTTCTGAACGGAAATTTCTCTTGGCGATCATCAAGGATTTCGCTATCTAATTAACGCGTTTTTCGTATTTTCCACCTCTAGTAAAACGGTCTCGCATGTAATTTCGTGCCACCAGCCTCCTCAAAAGACATTTCAGTGCTACGGGTTTGATATAATATGCCGGTGTAGTCACAACCTTCAAGTCTTGAGGTCAGCCCAACCAGTGCCTTGAGCAGGTCTACACTACAAACAATCAACGGCCTATATCGATGGGAAATATAATACCCTCTTATGACTTTATTTGGTCAAAACAGTGGCGATTTCTGATAGGTTTATTCTAATCTCACTTGTAGAAGGGGCGCATAGCGCTTTAGCACAGATGTCGCAGCGATATGCCTAACTCAGTGTGCATAAGTTTGCGGAGGTCGCCGTGCCCACCAGGCACACCGCTACTTCAAGGTAAAAAAGTGATCAACTCATTATATAAACCAGACTTGCATTATCACCACAACATCACGAATGCCTAGTCATATTCCACACGGATTAATCAGCGCTAAAAAATATCTTACGAGCCTTCGGTTACTTTTCATACACGATAAGGAGGTACACACTTTGGGGAACGATGTGAAATGGGAGTGAAAATCAGCAGTCAACAGTACGGATAATCAATATGGCGGATAATTATTGATGCTTGCAAAAAATTATTCTAAAGCTAAGCCTTCAAAAGACGATGTTTTCGTAAAACGTTCTAATTTTTGGTCCACACTCAACAGCGATAATATATAAGAATGTTTCAACAATAAGTATCTAGCTCGTTATAAATCATAAGAAAGATCAAACTTCAATAATCATTCACCGACGTTTGGTTCGAAAAGTAGAATTCAGAATTATAAAATCAACGTTTTTGGGAGATAAAATATGTCATGATTTCTAGCAGTTTCGTGTTAGCTCTACCATCGGTTTCAATAACGCTGTTTATGACCAAGTTAACGAGCTTCACTAATATTCTAAACTATTTTGCTTCCGTACAGTTTTGCGATTAAATCCAATTTCATGAAAGTCGAAAGAAGCGTCATAATGTATGCTTGAGATTTTGATAGGAAACTTTGACTAATAGTTACGTACTAGTCTACCTCTCCACGGATCTCCCCCAGTAAGGGATCTTAACATTATCTTGGTGCCACTTAATTTAAATTTATAAATATGCAAGGGCTCGGGTTCAGTGGTAGTCAGTTTGCTCCAAACTTGAGTAGTTGCACCTCAAACTTGGGTAATTAAACCTTTATTTAAACAAAACACAAAAATATTACATCGCGATTACAACAGCGATAAATCAAGAATTACTACAATAGAATTAACACTAACAATGCACGAGATTTGTAATATGATGATATAACAACAACCAGTTTAATGGCAAAGGTGGAAGATGATTGGGTTGAGCCATGAGTGAGAGTATGGAGGAGATGTTTACAGTACCTGCTTATATATGGAGGGGGCGGAGAATTCGGTATGAGGAAATAATGTCCTTTTAATTGTAGTCAGCTATGATAGTCAGCTAAGTTCATTTCCAGAATTATATCGAAATTATGACCTTTTATGACCAGGACATTTGCACTTCCACTTGCCTCCACCATTTCCAACTTTCGATACGATGACTCATAAACCACAAATTAATATAATAATTAATATGTCTTTGCATTGCATGTAATTTGGGTGATAAAGTAGAGATTA